>BQNB010009140.1:0-87664 GCA_026074375.1 Tanacetum coccineum
AGTAAACGCGTATCGGACTAAAATAAATAGTGATCATTAATATAGTCGTATAATGACACGAAAATGAGAAATGTTACACAACTAAACCTGCTAAAATCATCAGTGATAACAAGGCAATAAGTCTTATGGTTTATGCTCCTTACAGATGTAGGTCCAAATAAGTCCATATGTAAAAGCTGTAAGGGCTGACTAATAGAGCTCACTGATTTGGCCTTATAGGAGGCCTTGTGCTGCTTTCCTTTCTGATAAGCAACACAGGTGTGGTCATTTTGAAAAATCTTTGAAGGTAAACCTCTTACAAGGTTTCCCTTCACAAGTTTGTTTAAGTTTTTAAAGTTAACATGACCCAACCTCCTATGCCATTTGTTAGATTCATCAACTGTGGCCTTTGCAATCAAACAAGCTAAACCTCCAGAAGGAACAATGTTCTCTAAGTTGAAACTGTACATATTGTTTTGTCTAGGGATTCTAAGTAATACTTGATTTTCATCAGGCAACTTAAAGTCAGAAGACAACACAAGACATTCAGTGTCTGTGAAGAGAACCTTGTTCTTCTTGTCACACATCTGTGACACAGAAAAGAGATTGAAATGCTGTAGTTCTTTCACAAAGCATACATCCTCAAAATCTAACTTCTCTATTCTTATTTTACTTTTACTAGTTATATAACCTTTACTGCCTCCAAAAGCAACAGGGCCACCATTATAGTCTTGATATTCAGCAAGGTGGGCCTTGTTTCCAGTCATGTGCCTGGAACATCCACTATCAATAATTCATTTGTTCTTTAAAGCTCTTTGTGGATTATCCTGCACATTAAATAAGAGAGATTAGTGTCTCTTAGGAACCCAAGCCATTTTAGGCTTGGGTCTGCCTAGTGGATCTTTAAAAGTAACACATTTTCTAGAATTTGATCCACCACTATATTTGGAGACGTTGTTCTAGTAATGTCTTTTGGGTCTCCAATTACAACCTACTGAGGGCTTAACAGTAGTTTCCCTTATCCCCCTAACATCACCAACTACTTTGACCCCAGCAGTATTAACTTTATGATTTGAAAATTTAGTTCTTGGTGTTGTTGTTCTATTAAATGGATTTCTGATAGGTGAATAAGACTTATAAAAATTATTTCTTGGTCTGTTTTCATTCATAATGGGTCTAACAGCATTAACTTTCCTAGCAGCACTAGTTGATACTGCTTGACTATTAAACTTGTGGCTAGCAGTATTAATTGGAATTCTACCAATTCTAGTTAATATTGCTGTTGGAACAAACTGGTTTTGGTGATTCAATCTTTTCACATTGTTTCACACTAGTCTATTCTCCCTTTGACCAGTACCCTTACCCTTCTTTTTATTCAATTCAACCTGTTTAGCCATTCTTTTCTCATGAAAGTCACAATCTCTAATAAGATGACTAAAACTCCCACATACAAAACATGCTTTTTTGGTAAACCCATATCTCAAACCTAACCTTTTGGACATTAAACCATTCCAGTTGCTTTTGTTAACTTTAGGACTTGGACTATATGTGTTTTGTTCTTTAACAGTATCCCTAGGAGTTTTTACATGCTTAACAGTATCAATAAAAGCAAAACTAGGTCTTTCCTGTTCTTTTGAAGGTTGAATCACATATTCATCATCACTGTTTGACTCATACTCCTCAATGATAGGAGCATCAGGCCTTATCTTAGGTTGACTAACAACATTGGGTTCAACTACAACTGGTTCAGGCACAGATTCAAGTGTTTTTGTACTAGAATTTGACTCACAAGAGTTATAATTACTGGTTTGAGTATCAGATTTACTGGTTTTAGACTATTTTGGACCATATGTGAACATATAATCATCTACTTCCCTATCAGGTCTTAAAGGCATATAATTTCCTGTCATTGGAGGGGGAACTGCATGCATGCCTTCAACGTTTGCAAATCTATCATGCAAAGAACTATTTTCTACATCACTTGACCTATTGTCAGATACACTTTGAAAAACTTCATTTTCATAACTTAAGACACCATCATGTACTTGATCTCCATACCTAAGTCCAGATTTATCCCTTTTACTCATCTGACTGTTTAGCAATTTACTAAGGCCTTTAGAAGAACTTTAAAAATTCTCAAGTTTGGTTTTTAATTCTTCTTTTTCTTTTACAGCTCCTGCTAATAGTTTCTTATGATATGTAAGCACATCAGTTTTATCATCTAAATCAATTTTTATAAATCTAATCTTTTCCTCATACCAAAGTTGATATTTCTGATGAGTAACTAATTGAGCCTCTACCTTTTTTTAAAGCTTGAGTATAGGCTTGAATTTCTATACTAGCATCACCAAGTTGTTCCCTTTGTTTATCATATAATTTTTTTAAGTTTAACATAAGATTCCACACATTCTTTAGAATAAGATGTTACCTCAATGTCTGAGCCTGAATTGTTGTAAGCCATCAAAGCAAAATTCTCTTGTTCATCCTCTACATGATCAGTCTAATCAATACCTTCCCCATCAAGAGTTACCAAAGCTTTAGGTTCCTCCTGTTTTCCAGGTCTCCTTCCATTGTCTTTTGATTTATATCCAGTATTCCCTTTTGATCTGCAGTCTCTAGCAAAATGCCCTTTCTTGTGACAATTGTAGCATTCGACTTTGGTCTTGTCAAATCCAACTAGTTCCTTGGCATCAAAATACAGCTTTCTCCCGGTCTTCTTGTAGAACTTCTTCAATCTCTTAAATATCATTGCCACTTGCCATTTTAAGTCCGCCTCTTCTAAATCAAACTCATCAAGCTGCTCCAGATCTTCATGATCCAAATGTGGACCACTGGATTAATTAGCAAAGAATGAGTACATGATTTCATTAGTGTATGATGAAGAGTTTTCCCTTTGTGAGTTGTAGCCAGAAGAAGTAGAAACCCCATTAGCAGTACTAACATCATTAGTATGGCTAGTGCTTTCAGAAGAAACAAAGGTGACATTCTTTGCACTAGAAGATGATCCAGTAGAGCCTCTAATATCAGACTCAAAGACTCTAAGATTGTTATAGAGATCATCAATACTAAGATTATCCACTCCTGGCTTGGTCCTCATGACTAAGGATATTTAGGACCAGGAAGAAGGTAAAGACCTAAGGAACCTCTGATTGGCATCTTCAGTGGAGACACCTGCACCATGAATCTCAAGTTGACTCAGAAGACTCTGAAACCTGTCATAACCTTTGTGTAATCCTTCTGAGTTGGATACAGAAAAGCCTTTAAACTATTGCTTTAAAATGTATTTTTGCATCTTCTTTGATTCAGTATTACCACCAAATCTGGATTTGATAGCATCCAACATATCTTTAGCATCAGTCATCTTATGAAATTTTGCCAAATGGTCTTCTGATAAAGCCATAAGTAAGGTGGTCCTTGCCTTTCTTTCTCTTTCTCTGGCTAAATTTTCTTCAGCAGTTTTAGGAGGCAGAACCTTTATTACTTCATTTGTATCTGTTGAAACACTTACAGGACCATTTCCTTTTTGTATGACTTCCCATATAAGATAGTCTGTATGGCTCAAGTAATGTTCCATTTTCATGGCCCAAATGTCATACTCACTTTTTTTTAGAATAGGGAGTTTAATGGTTGACACAGTGTGAGGGGCTTATTATGTTGGTGTTTGTGGTGGTGGTGGTGATGGTGGTGGAATTTCATCATCTGATCCTGGCATTGAATAGATCTAAAAAAGTTTGTAACTGATGTGTTTTGGTTCTTCTTACTCAAAGTTTTTCAACAAGCTCTGATACCACTTGTTGATCCCAATCTGAATAGATCTTTCTAGCCTGTTAAGGGTGGTAGCCTATCTGGATAGATCCAAACAAGCTACAAGAGAAACAATGACTATGAATAATATAAGTTATGTGGAAACTAACTTATATTGCTAAGAAGAACAATGAATGAAATAGAACTTTGATTACTATTAATCTGCTAGGTTACAGATTACTAACTATATATTGGTGAAACTTATATATGAAACTTATATCTAACTACTGCCGTAGGGTTCCTTTTATACACCAAGGAAAACCCTAATAGGCTTACAAAACGTGTGAAGAGATAATGCATATCTATTCATATAATAACTCATGCATATCTCCTAACAATACTAACCAGCAGTACTAACTTACTACTAACAGCACTAACTATACTGGCAGTACTAACAATGTACTGGCAGTACTAACTATTTATAACTAACAGTATTAACAGAACTAAGTAGAACTAGCAGTAGTAACTTGTATAAGTAGCAGGACTAAGTTGTAGAAACTTCTAAAACCCAACAAAACCGTTTCATAAAAATAATTTTTCAAATTTACACAACCTTAAAAAGGTTGTGTATTTGGTTCGACATATGTAAAAGAAACAAAAGGAAAGATTAGTTGTGTTGTCGTGGTGGTACTTTTATAAAGAAATATTTGCTAAAAGCTTATTTGTTTATTTTTAGCTTATAAATGAGCTTGTGTGAGCTTATTAGAGCTTATATACACGTCGAACTCAATAAGGAACCATAAATGTTCGAACTTTATGCTTATTTGAATAAGTCTTATTTTTCCAACTTATTTTCGTAGCTTATTTGATTTCTAATAAAGGATTAAGCTTATTGGGCCTAATCAATAAGCCCATATGAGCTTATTTCCCTTTCGTGGGCCTCAGCCCAACAACCAAGCCTAAACCGTGGGCTATAAGCCATGGCTCGGCTTATTAGTTGGCTTATTTCGACTTATTATTTGCTTATTTGCTTATTGGGTTGCTTGTCGGAATACTACATTTCGAATCATTCGTTTAGGATTATTGGGCCTAAAGCCCAATAAGGGTCCATTGGATTTCGGCTTATTTTCATTGAGGGTTTAGTGCTTATTTTTAAGCTTATAGGTTAACTTATTAATACTACTAAATATTTACTTATATAACTTATCTATATTTAAGCGTTTTGAATATATATATACTTAAAGTGGAAAATAAATTGTTTAATTAGCGTTTGGATAAAAAGTAGAGTTTGGCGTTAGTCGAAAAGTATAGAATATTGTTGAAAATGGTTTTTGAATAAAGTCTATGACTTTGGAAAACGGATATTTACAAACGGATCATGCCGAATTTTCGTAAAATCTTTATGCTTAGAACTATATAAAGTTAACTACATTTTTTGTCCTTATGGTTTACCGGGTGTAACACTATTGGTCCAAAATGATTTTTTGTAACGGATCTAGTCTATTCTTTTTTACCTGTAACACTTTTGGTCCAATCGTGTGTTTTTTTTGGACCAAAATTGTTACACCCGGTAAACCATAAGGACAAAAAATGTTACACCCAGTAAAAGTGTTACACACGGGTGGACCAAAATTGTTACGGGTCGAAAAGAATGAACTAGATCCGTTACAAAAAATCGTTTTGGACCAAAAGTGTTACACGTGGTAAACCATAAGGACCAAAAATGTAGTTAACTCTAAATGTTATTATTTTAATACCCGACTAAAAGACGAAAAATATTAATTTTACAAAATTGTATAAATATAAAATTTCCATTACTTACTATGTAAATTAATAACATGAGACATTTATATCAAAGACATTCTAGTTATTATTTTGGGTTACCGGGTAAAATGCCGAAACTAAATTATTTTTGTTATTTTCTATTTTACTATGTGTATTATGCTAATTACCGTGATACGTTTTACCGAGTCATCACCACCACAACTACCACACAACTAACGTTAATAAAACTTCTTTCGTAATAATCGTACAACTACTTTCTAAAAACTCTTATCCATCTACATAGTTTCACTTCGTACCAATTCTGAACCAAACCGTTTATTATTAGGTCGAGACGTAGCACAATTGTGCATCCCCGCGTGATTATTCGTTTCAGCTGCTTTACTTCACCATTTACTGTGAGTTCATAGCCCCACTTTTTCTACTATTTTATTATACGTTTTATGACTTTGGGGTGAAAACATTGTTTACTTTTCAAAACTGGACACAAGTACCTTTTGTGAGATTTTCCCTGTTTACGTGTTGCCTAAGTTTTGCGTTTAGACCACTACTACTGCCCATTTGATCATGAACCGTTAATTACCTATGACCGACTGACTGGTTAAGTGAGCGCGAGTGTTATAAATATATCTATTGGGACTAATTATCCCTATCCGGGTAAGTAGCGCTTACTAGTTTTGAAGGTGCCGAACTAACGGATTATAACATGTCGAATTTTCATTTAGGTTATCTTTGGTCGGATACCTGTTTGGGCAAAATTTACATTACTTGGCATGATTATATATGCTGCTTTTGTTATTAGCTTCGGTTTCATGAGCTTAGTGCAACGTAAATGCTTTTCATGTGAAATTGTATTTGTTATGATTGTCACATCCGTATCAAATCTTGTGGTCCACCTTATTACACTTAAACTAAACCTATCAATTCACCAATTTTATTTTAACCATTTGAAGCAATGTTTTCATGTGTGTTGGAAACACAAAAAGTATCGGTCACTTCCAAGTTGTAATAGTCTTAGCTCGTAGTTTATGTAATGATTAGATTAGTAATCTAGTCCGGCCCAAGACCTATAGGAAGCCCATCATAACCCATGGGCCGGCCTATAGGACCTATATAAGCCCCTCTCCTAGCCTTGGAGAGGGTTGGTTGTTCCATTTTGTAACATTTCATCATAATACACTTCATCCATTTTCCATCCATTCTATCTCTAACATCACAACCCACATCTCACTCTTGTTCTTGGTTTGATCATAAGATTACTAGTATTCTACAATTGGTATCAAGAGCCATGGAGTGGTGTGTTTAGTTTTTGTGTTTGATTTGTGTTCAAAAACCTTTACAAAGAGCAAAATAGTGATTCAAATTTTTTGGCTTAAAAACCTTAAAGTTTTCATTTTTATTGTTCCTATAGGGTTAGTAACACTAGTTGTATAAGAATTTCTTGCTAAAAACCATAAAAAATGTGTATTTTTGAGTTTTGAAAATTTGAGTTTCGTAGTAGTTGGGACCGAACGAGTAGGACCGAACGAGTAAGCCGGACAAGTCAACCGAACTAGATAACCGATCGAGATCATCGAACTAGAATATTCTAGTTTGAACCGAACGAGCTTTACTCAAGTTGGAACCGAACGAGTCCTTTACTTTGAACCGAACCAGAGGAATCGAACTAGTGACAACCGAACAAGCAGGACCAAACGAGTAGGAACGAACTAGTTAAACTTTGTCAATCGAACTAGTGACAACCGAACAAGCAAGACCGAACGAGTAGGACCGAACTAGTTAAAATTTGACAACCGAACTAGTGAAACCAACTTAAGTTTAAACTTAACAACTCATTTTTAAATTATATGGTTATTTCTTTGACTTGTCAAATCCCATGAAACAAACACTTGTTTTCCCGGTTTTGTCGAGAATTGTAAAATCCCGTGTAGTTTCATTTCAAGACTCAATAATCACATAACCAAACCCAATTTCTTTCTACCGTCGATCGATCAATTTGTAATCTTTTTTATACCACAATGACGACTCTTACCGATAAGTCACTTCTTTCTGGAGGAGACAACAAACCACCGATGCTTGAAAAACACTTGTATGATTCATGGAAAAGCATAATGGAACTGTATATGATGAATAGACCACATGGAAGAATGATTCTTGCCTCTGTTGAAAAAGGACCACTTGTTTGGCCTTCAATCACTGAGGATGGAGTAACAAGGCTTAAGGAATATGTTGAACTAACTCCCGCTGAAGCCATTCAAGCAGCTTGTGACATCAAAGCAATAAACATCATTATCCAAGGCCTTCCAACTGAAATCTATGCTCTTGTGAGTCAACATCATGTGGCAAAAGATCTTTGGGAGAAGATTAAACTGCTAATGCAAGGAACGTCGTTAACAAAACAAGAACGAGAGTGCAAGCTGTATGATGAATTCGATAAGTTCACTTACAAGAAAGGAGAGACGCTACATGAGTACTACTTGAGGTTCACTCTGTTACTCAATGATATGAACATTTACAAGATGCCATTGGAGCAGTTTCAAGTCAACACCAAGTTCTTAAACACTCTTCCTGATGAATGGAGCAAATTTGTTACTGATGTTAAATTGGTCAAAGACTTGCACACTACAAATGTTGATCAGCTTCATGCTTACCTGCAACAACATGAAAGACATGCAAATGAAGTTCGTTTGATGCATGAACGCAACTCCGATCCTCTTGCTTTAGTTGCATCTCACCAATTAACTCAGCCAGCTTATCAATCTCATCTACACACTCACCCAAAGTCTCTATCTCAACTTCATGTTTCACCATATCAGTCTTCACAGTTTGCTACACCGTATCAGACTCAACAATTCACAACCAATCAATCAACACCTCTTTCAATTACTTATCCATCAAATGAGTACCAATCCACCATTCACCACAACGTTTATTCTTCACAACCATCAATCCCACAAGTGGAATATGCTCCCACAGCCTATCAACAGCAACAACCTGAATTTTCCCAACCAGACTCCAGTCTAGTTGTTCCAGTGTTCCAGAAAGGGGATGATCCAATTGATGCAATTAATCACATGATGTCATTCTTAACTGCTGTTGTCACATCCCGGTATCCTACTACCAACAATCAGCTAAGGACTTCGTCAAACCCTCGTCAACAAGCTACCATCTATGATGGAAAAGTAACTGTGCAACCTGTTCAGGGGAGACAAACTACTTATGCTGCTGGAACAACGAGAAAATACACACCTGGTGCAAGTGGAAGCAACACGGGGAAACAACGGACTGTCATCTGTTACAATTGCAAAGGGGAGGGTCATATTGCCAAGCAGTGTACTAAGCCCAAGAGGAAAAGGGATGAAACATGGTTCAATGATAAAGTGTTGCTGGTTCAAGCTCAAGCAAGTGGTAAAGCTTTAACAGAGGAAGAAATAGCATTTTTGGCAGATCCAGGACTTCCTGACATTCAAACCTCTCAGACTGTCATCACCCACAATGCTACTTATCAAGCTGATGATCTGGATGCCTATGACTCTGATTGTGATGAACTCAACTCAGCCAAGATCGCTCCTATGGCGAATCTCTCCAGGAATGGCTCAGATGCACTCACTGAGGTACACAATCCAGATAATAAAACAACTTTATGACTCGATTAAACCAAAACGTGTTCAATCAAAAGAACAATGTGATGCGTTAATTAAACAAGTCAATATAAAGTCTGGGGAAATTTCTGATTTAAATGCAAAACTTCAGGAACAAGGTTTGGTCATAGCAGCCCTAAAAAATGAGTTAAGGAAACTTAAAGGAAAAGCATTAGATAAGGAGGCTACTGTGACCCACTCTGTTGATCCAAAAGTGTCTAAGGATAATATGGAACCAATCACGCCCAAATTGTTTCTGGAGGAGACAACAAACCACCGATGCTTGAAAAACACTTGTATGATTCATGGAAAAGCATAATGGAACTGTATATGATGAATTGACCTCATGGAAGAATGATTCTTGCCTCTGTTGAAAAAGATCCACTCGTTTGGCCATCAATCACTGTGGATGGTGTAACAAGACTTAAGGAATATACTGAATTCACTGCCTCCCTCGTACATAAGCATACCCCAGGATGAAGCTTTTGGTCCTAAGTGGATAGTAGTCCGAACATGTAATAGCAACTTATCCTCCAAGGATTCCACTTTTTTAAGTCCTGCCTTAGGTAATACAAATTCATTCAAGATTTTGCTTTCACACATAAGTAGAGCCTAGCATCAACAATTGTTGTCCTCAATTAATTGAGGTCCCACACGAAGGAAAAAGTGACAAGAGAAGTAAGGTTTGCCGAATTCACTCACATCCACCTAAAATACAAAACTAGACTCTACTTCAAACATAGTTTATTCTAACAAGCGTGTTAGCATTTCTACATGAGTAAAACTTTCTACTAGTGCCTTGCAGATCACATCCTTCGGCCTACCAGTAAATTGATAGGAATCTGCAACACCAGTAGTAAATCGAAGAATAAGTAGAAAGCCACACCCTAGGAGTGTTTAAAAATCTAGGTTTGAATAAAAGGAATGGTACAGATAAAGTTAATGGATCTGCGGTTGTGCAGAAATCACAAGAAACAAGATAATTCTCATTAAGTCTGTATTAATCGTGCTAATAGCATGTCCTTTCTGAAAATAATGTTTTCTAATTCTAAGAATGATGTGAAAATCTCGTGCTAAACCAAGAAGAAAAATCTTAAGAAAGAATATTTGGAACCAACAGAAAAGGTGTTTACTCAGATAGATATATTGGATGACCTTACCGGTCGACCTTCACTATTGTAGCGAAATGCCTTGCCCTTTAACTAGGAATTACCATCTACAAATGAAGTGCCTCTAGGAAACCAATAGTTCTAGACCTCAGGATTCACCCAAACATGTGGTTAAATTTGTATACTCAAGGAAACCTAGGAAGAATAAGAATATTGAATTCCGATAGCACAACTAAGGTTTAAAACCAATGCTGCTAACAACAGGAACCCAGCAACTCTTGGGATTCTACAATAAAACCAATTTTCCATCTACATCCTTTGAATGAATGCAGGTCCGTCCCAAATCGTCCTCTGGTATTTGATTCTGGTTGCCTCGAAGCACATGACAGGAGATCGCTCTCAGCCTCATCCAATTTTTCATCAATAATTTCTGGGTACAGTCAATTTCGGAATGATCAAGTTTGACAAGATAATGAGGGTTTTTAGAGATTAACAATTGGAAAGTACTAATTTCAAGGGTTTTATTAACGTGCATGGACTTGGGCATAATTCAATTTTTCTGTGGGAACAATTATGGTTATTCCAAATCTCAAGTGGCCTTCGTCAACACACAGTGCTCAGTTCGTAATCTAGATGTGTTTGATTCATTGATGGGATCTGCGAGGGGATAATCCTTTAACACTCTCACTTGTGAATATACGGCATCCTCTCCCATTTGACTATTGTCCTAAGGCGTCCTAAAAAGCAATCTTTGGTTATGGCATCGTCGTCTATCTCTTTAAACTTGGGTTCTATCAATCATCTTGCAAGACTTGACTTGTACGAGGTCTCCTAAGCTTCAAGTTTGAGAGGAAACACTTTATGTTCCTGCATGTGCATTAGTCAAAAGTTCAAAGAAACCCCCAAAACCCAAATCTGAGGACAAACAAATCAAGAAAAACTCTAATATGTTCAGAATTTCTTTATGGAATCTGTGTGGGCCAATGCGTGGTCGCTAGTAATCAAATGGAAAGAAGTACATCCTCTTTATTGTTGACACTACTCTCGAATTTACATGGTAAAAATGTTTTGCGATCAACAGATGAGGCTTCCAGCCTTATTAAATCAACTTTTGAAGATGATCCAAGTAGGCTTAATGAAACCTTCCCCGTCGCATAGAACAGATAATTGGATCTAAGTTATGTTAAATAGACACAGCGTGCATATTTATGAGAATGTTTGGCTCTTCTCATGAAAACAGCAGTTTGCACGCTCTCCACAGTCAAACGGTGTTTGTATGAAAGATGAAATCGTACTCTAATTCGAAGCATCACTCACTATTGTTTAATTTATGCAAAAGCTTCCGTTTATTTCTATGTGGCCGAATCGGTTGCCACAGCCTCTTTTATACTAAAATCGTTCCAAGATTACGTCGTCCGTCACGTAAAACACCATATGACTTTTTACACGGCAAACCTCCCATCATCGTATCACATGTGATTGGTGCAACTTGCATACCCAACGAATGAAAGTGAGAATTGGCACAGTTTACAACAAAAGCTGATATTGGTAATTTCATTGGATATGCACCCACAAAGTAAGTATTCCGTATTTTCCAACAGACGTACCATACGATAATTGAAACCAATCCGATGGATATATGAGCTGACCATGGATGGCTTCTGAACACACAGTTTCAAGGTCACACACTTCATGAAATGACTCCTTTGTAACAATCGCAGTTCAGGACTCGTGCCAAAACCCTCCTTCTCCATACCATTCGTACCACCTTCGAGATCTGACTGAATTTGTTGTTTTCAACCAATGTTTGATGAGTCACTAATCCCACTCCTTATGTTTGATATATCAAGCACCAGAAGGCACTTGCTCCTATACCTTAGCATATTTGACCCTGAACATGAACATGCCTGTATAACTGGGTCTTTCACCTTCCTCAACTACAGTTGAAGAAGATGCACCATGCACCAATAACCACTCCTACAACACGAAGAAACTCAAACTCCATTCTTCTCATGATGTGAAGAAGATAATCATGATATTGAAGTCGCACATATTGGGTAATGATCCTACTTTAGCATTCCAAATTCAGAAAGTATACTTTCTGATCATCCTCCATCATCAGAATGTTTAATTCATACAATTGTGCCATCCCGATCACCAAGTTTCTGAACACAATACAATGGATTGAAGATACACCCACATTGAGAATATAATCGTGCTTCTGGAACAGGACCAGTTTTCCCACACGATTCAACTCCATGCAAAACAAACCTTATTTCTACTATTATGATGCACTTTCTAACATCAGTCGAACCATAACAACAAAGAACATTTTAACCCAAGCATGTTGGAATGAAGCTATGCAAGAGAACTTCAAGAATTTGAACGTCAGGAGGTTTGGGGACTTGTTCCTCTCCTGACAAAGCATTTGTCAAATTCTCTTAAGTAGATCTATAAGGTTAAACTTGATGAGTTAGGAGGTATTCTGAAAAAAATAAGGCTCGTTGGTCGCTCGGTTATCGCCCAAGAAAAGGGTATCAGATATACGAGAGAGTCAATCGCTCCGGTTGCAAGATTAGAGGCTAATAACGAATTTATATCTACAGCATTTTCTGCTCCAACAATGAAACATGGTCCTCTATCAAATTGATGTGAATACTGCGTTCTGATGGTAATCTTCGAGAAGAAGTTTTATGTTTAGACCAACCTTACGTGTATTTGTGATCAGACCAAACCTAAACTATGTATCCAAGCTTAAGATAGCTCTTTATGGTTGAAACAACTCCACGGTTCTTGTTATGATATGTTGTCTTCATTCCAGATATCCAATACTTCCTCCAAAAGGCCTCAGTGGATCCTACTCTGTTCAACGTAGAGAAGCAATGAACTTATTCTGGTACAATCTATGTCGATGATATTAACTTTGATGCATCTACTCCTGAACTGTGTGATCCTATACGCATAAAATAATGTGTATTCAAAATGAAGATGTCGATGATGGTAAAATCTCATTTTTTCCATAAGGAACCTACAGATTTTCCTCAAAGTCCCAGAGGCATCTTCATAAACCAATTCTAGAATCTGCTCCTTGAATCACTTAAGAAATATGGCTATGAATCTTGTGACCCAGTGGATACTCCCATGGTGGAAAGTCCAAACCTAGATGAGGAATAAAGAAGGTGAAAAGTTTGTAGACCATCACACTATTCGTGGTATGATTGGCTCCCTCATTTTATGCTTACAGCCAGTAAACCTGACCTACAAGTTTCCTATATGCATTGTGCTCAGGTACAGGCTCGGCCTACCGAAAAGCACCTAAGCAGTAAAAAGATCTTTCGGTATCTAAAAGGAACCGTACCCGGGGTTTTTTGGTATCCGAAGATTCTTCTTTGCCCAACAGCATTATGCAGATGATGGATCATGCAGGATTGTCAAGAATACACGCCGTAGTACATCTGGCATATACAACTTATATGGGTGGATAGACGTGTAAGCTGGTCGTCTAAAAGGCAGAAAAGCCGCTGCGATAAGTCCAGTACGAAAGCAGAATATATTGCTTTGACCCGGTTTGTTGTGCTCAAGTCCTTTGGAAGAAGATCACAACTTACCGACTATGCTTTAGATTCAAATAAATTTCCAATGACTTTGATAACAAAAGCGCAATTGCCTTATTGCAGCAAACAATGTTCAACATTCCAGATCAAGCAATAAAGACATCAGGTATCACTTCATCAAAAGAGCAGGTTTGAGAATGGTGTGATCGAACTTTTAGACTTTTGTCAATACGGAATATCAATTGGCGGAGCATCTTCACTAAAGCTCTTGGCCGAGAAAGAATTGAAATTTCTTATCAACAACTGGAAGCGGAGTTTTACGCCGGATACTCTAAAACAATTGGCAGATGAAGTTGATGATTAATGTGGTAAGTACCTATACACATAACTGTACAATAAGTAAATACTTAAAATCAGAAAAACACAAAAACATTTTTTAATTTTTTATTCATTATAAAAATTTTTATAAAAACAAAGAGAAGGAATAATAAAATCAAAAAACAAAAAGATTTTTTTTTTTTTTTTTTTATTTTTTTTTTTTTCTTTTTTTTTTTTTTTTTTTTTTTTTTTTTTTTTTTTTCTTTATATATAAACTTTTCAAAAACAAAATTCAAAATTAAAAATAGAAAAAATCAAAAAGGAAGTTTTTACAATGGCATGTCTTCTGAAATCGATAACATTTACGGTCTTAGAAATGTCATTTAACAAATGATACAAGCTTAAAATGAATTCGAGCAGAAAGTTTCAAATGTATTCAAAACATGCCAAATGGTTTTTCTATTATTTCAGAAAGTAACCCGCTTTTCTCTTTAGGAAAACAAGTCGTCTAAATCGACAGTTTTTCTAACAACGAATATATTCTCGGATCATTGACCTACTTTAATGACCATGCAAAGTCATGTGATTACTTTGCATCACAACCCGTGCTTCCTATACCATAATGTACGTTACAGTGCCTCAAGTTGAATAAATAAGAGAAATCGTATTTTTATCTTGGTTGTTTTGTTGTTTTGTCACATACAAATCCATTCCATCATCTTGAAAAAAAATTTTCAAGTGATACATTTGACTTCTCAAACAATGTCTACAGCTCTTTTTAAATAGAAAAAGGGTCAATGTTTGAGGGGTAGAGAAATGACAAAAATTTCTTTGTCATGATCAAAATGAGCTGTCCCAAAGGGAAAAATGATTTTCAAACGATAACGTAATATCTCATGATAATAAAGGTTAATTAAAGTTTTTTAACTCGATTGGGCCTTATGTTTTACTTGTTTTTATGCCATTTTAGGGAGTAGTTTGCTAAATTATGTCTATAGGTATGAAGTATAAAACTTAATGACGCATGTGTCATTTGTTTAACTTGAATAAACCTTATAAAACCAATTTGCAAGATTAATAAGTAGTGTTTAAGATGAGGGGCCATATGTGTCAAAGATAAAATTGGTTTTTTTTAACACTTACACACCCCACCCGTATCCATCACTGTTCACACAATACACACACACTCAAACACACACACACGAACTCACACTCAAATCGCACCCCTTTTAATTCTTCTTATCAAGATCCAATCAGATTAAGGTACTCTTAATAATTCGTTCCATACACTTCTATACGATCATATCCTATTCGAATTTGTGCTTCCATGTGATTGTTTGGTCTCGATTCAACCCTAACTTCAAAAAATTAGGGTTTCATACAAAATCGAAAGCAAGATAAATCTCGAATTGAATGAGCCCGTTTTACTTAGATAGGTTGTATAGGAAAAATATACTTACAGTTTGTTATTAGTTTTAATTTCAAATGTATACTATTGATTGATTTTGTGTGGCTGTAGAAAAATAAGTAGTTTGTTCTATATGTAGTAGTGTGTTAGGGAGTTAATGGTGTGGATACCCATAAGATGTTATATAATGTTCATCTTATCTAGTGATTAGTTCATTGTTTCCCTTCTCGAAGTGTCTGTGTAAATTGTTGCTCGATATATACTTAACTCAGTATGGACCGATCGAGTCAAAGATGATTGAACTAGTGTTATCTAACATGGACCGAACGAGTGTCTAAATGTGAGGGCCGAACGAGTGACTTTTAATACAGACCGAACGAGTGTCTAAATGTGAGTACCGATCGAGCAATTTACAAATTGGACCGAACGAGTGTCATCTAAACTGGACCGAACGAGTGACTAAAAGTGAGGGCCGAACGAGTGATTTACAATAAGGAACCCGAAACGGATACCCTAAATGTTAGGAACCGAACGAGTGACTGTTAGTAAGGACCAAACGAGCAACTCAAAGTAAGGACCGAACGAGCAACTCATAGTAAGGACCGAACGAGTGAATCTTTGTTAGGACCGATCGAGAGAGAGAAAGAGTAGACCGAACGGGGCTTGTTTTAAATGGCCGAACGATTGTTCCATTTATGAAAAACGATCAAGGTGGTTTCTTTGAGACCGAACGAGTGGAAGTTTATCAACACTTAACAAGTTTTTTTTGACAAAACACACTTAAGATCAGATTTTCTAACTAAGATTAAATTCAACAAATCTCTATTTTAAAACAGACAGAAAAACATGTTTTTTTTTTTTTTTTTTTTTTAAAAACTAATTTTTTTTCTTAACAAAACCCAGGTTAACTAAATTTATAACTTTAATTGTTATGATAAGGTGGCCTTCGTCTCAGAACTCTTTAGTCTCTCAAGGTAGATTGCTCTCCAAAAGTGCTAAAAATGTCAAAAGGTTCTACATGAATGAAAGGATAATGTGTTTCTTTAAACTGCACTCACTCTTTCTAAACAGACTCATGGAAATCCTGCAAGACAGATCAGATTGCTAAGGATGAATGCCATTGGGTGCTCCTGCTGACCGACTAAGATTGGTAAATGTAAACTCGCTTATAGTTTCGGATGTCCCACATCAAAGGAAGCAACTCTTCAGTGGGCACGATGTGTTAAAGTATCACTCCTTCCTACAAGGCATTTCCAAAGTCCCACTGCTGATGCTCCCAGAGATCTCAATGCAAGATTTTGGGCTTCTGCTTATGTTTCAAAATCTATTCTGTCAGATTATAAGATGAATAACAATAAGCACATACTCGTTCTTGAACAATTCATAAGACATTCTTCAAATTTTGGTCCAAAAGTCCGGTAAATAAGAATTTTAAGAACCACCTCTTGAAAGGAGATTCCTCGCCATTCTAGCTAGTCTTGGTCATTTTAGGAGATATAAGAAATAACGACGTTAATGTCAATACTACGCATCAACCCTGGAGATCATTTGTTGCAATCCATCAACAAATGGTCACATTAGTACACATCCATATGACAGTCTTCGACTTCTCAAGCGTCATATCTTGTGGGGTATGTACAAATACAAGAATGTTTTGATTATCAATCTTATGTAGGAAGGACTTCCTTTTCTAGATTGAGAACAAAAATTACGAAAAGGGCCACTGCGATTACTATCCTCGTTTTCACCAAGTTAGTCGATCAACTTGTCAATGGATAAAGATCCTTCAATTCCTCGAAGAAACAAGGTCAATTGGCACTATGCCAGAGATGACCCAATGTTCACTACAATTAATGTCATCTCAAGGAATGAAGACACTCAGTTTGTACGGGGCTATTTGCCAGTAGCATTAACAACGAGGACATCCTCAACTCTGAATCATACAAAGAGTATTATGCTATTGCCTTCAGGATCAAATCCTCCAAATACAAAAGAAGTAAGAATAAATTAATACAACACCAATAACTAAACAAAGCCTTCCCACTGCCCCAAAGAAAAGAAGTCTGTGAAAAAGGAAAAGCAGAAGACTACAGGTTGGAGAATTATCTCTGAGCGGATTGAAAAGAGGCTGAGCACTCAAAATAATAACAAAAAGATAGCCGTCAAGAAACTCATATCTCTCGATGCTAGTGGTTCTTGGACATATGAAGGAACTGTGTTATCACCAGGTGGTTTCCCGATGACCTTGATTATGACTCAGAGGAAAGATATCTCTTGGAATCAAGTTGACGATGATCCAAGATGAAAGAATCAAGTCACAAGATGAAGGAAGATTGCATATAAAAATGACGTTTTAAAGAGACCAACTCATGATGATGAAGATGATGATGACACATGACGATGATGAAATATCAAGATAATGATGGAAGAAGAACAGAACTGAAATCAGAAGATGTGTTGATGATTTATGTCCATCCAAAGCTCACAACTCATGAAGAGACAAATACATTGAAGAGGAAAAAACTGAGAAGAATGATTCTTTCGATCGCAACAATTCACACACCTCTCGTATTTCAACATCAGATGACGAAGAAAGTGACAATGAAGTTGAAGGAGTCGAATGTTGAAGGAGCAAAAGTCCGGATGAAGAGCTCACATATGAAGAGGATACAAGGAAATGAGGTAGTCGAAGATACCATACCGATACTTGAGAAGAGAAGGATGTATGACAGAATTGTTAAATAACCCCAGGTTTCCAAGCAACCCAGGAAATTAAAGACACTCATGTGACGCTAACTCCGGTAAATTCCTATGGTCACCATCAAGCTCGTCTGTATCATCTGTCTTTCGTCCTACCAACATGCTGAATCCAAACCAAGATAACCGGTGTTGATGGATCTTGTTTTTTGGCGACAACCATACTGAAGCACCTCTCTAATTATACTCCTATAACAGCCATCTGGAGCCATCCTCACTACACAAACCAATCGCTCCACCAACACCGTGTATCCTCTCGTCAATCAAACTCAACAACCACCAATCCTGACCCCCGGCTACTACTACAACTCCTCGCTACAAATCATCCTAACTTTGCTTCGTTTGTTTGCTTTGAATACAGACTGAAAGCATTAGAATACAACTTCTCGGAACTCAGACAAACCAATCAATCTGCCTGAATCGCTATCCTCCATTCCTAGCATCGTTTATCAATATCCTATCAAATAAAGATGCAGGAAGCAGTGGAACGTTGCAGTCCCAATTGAAGTATGACAGAAATTCGAGGAAGAGTCAACTACAGCAAATCAACAATTTCCTTGATTCAATTGATGAAGGAATGGAAAAAATTTATCAAGGAACAAGTCAAAAAAAAGGAATCCTCCAAAATTACTCCCAAAATAAGAAGTTAGTAACCTATCAACTCGAGTCCTGAGGTTCTGGTGCGATCATCAAGGAAGCCAACCCGTCCCTCAATGCTGTAGCGCAAATCTTTCAGACAAGAGCTTGAAAAAATATTAATTGACAATATGGAAGCTTAACAACTCCTAACACAGGTCCAATTAGTCAAAGGCAGCTCTACAAGGCATTAGTTGATGCGTATGAAGCCGAAAAAATCTTGTTAGATACATATGGCGATACGATCACAATAAAAAGACCTAGAGACGGTGCAGATGATGATCAAGAACCCTCCGCTGGAATAGACCGGGGGTCCAAAAGAAGAAGGTCAGGAAAAGAACCTGCTTCTACCAGTGCTCCAAGTGAAACGACAAACCACGAGTATGCAGAAAGAAAAACCATTAACAGGATCTAAACTCACAAGAAATCTGCAAGCCAATCTGCCCTGTAGAGAAACAATAGCAAACAAAAATGTCGTTTGAAGCACTTGCACACCAGAGTTTGGGAAAACAGGTGTCCTGATGAACATGCAGAGAAGAGGTCTAACATCTTCCTGACTGGATTCAACAACCTACAGGACCTACCTTCTCCTGACAAGCATGGAATAAGTCTGTTCCTGCCATTCATGAATTGTCCCAACCATGGCTAAGCAAATCTGGCACAACCCCAAGACCCTCGAGAGTCCATTCGATAACTAACCGACTCTAACATTGACATCATCGCTTTTGTGATTAACCGGCTAAATGTTCAAACTCTAACACCTGAATTGCTAGCAGGTCCAACATTTGAGCTGATGAAAGGCACATGCAAAAGTTTGACTGAACTTGAATATTTTTATGAAGAAGTCTACAAAGCTACAACCGAAAAATTAGACTGGATCAACCAGAGGTCGCCAATAACCCTCATGACTGCGCAGCCCTACCGTTAGATTTCCAAATCTCAAGTCGTCAGTTACATCCGTTTTCATCACTTCATCAATAACGACCTTGAGTACCTACGTGGTGGTGTGTCAAGCCGCAAGTACTCTACTTCAGTTACGAAGACTACGGCTGCAGATTACGGGCATATCAAATGGATAGAAGTACTTAAGTGGCCTAACTCAATTGGATCAAATTGATAGTCAAATACGACAAATCCCCTCTGGGGAATCTCACATTGGGCCATAAACGCGAAAGAACAGTTCTATGCATTTGCAACCTCAAGGGAATCAGCTCGTGAAACGTCTATTCAAAAAGAGTGATTATTTGCTGTCACAATGTGGAAATAGTCGAATGGCAAACTATGAAAGCAATCTTAAACTGGATTTACTTACGAAGGGGATGATGGACTTCTTATAAGTTCAACAGAAGGCGACTTTCCACAACTAAGGATCCAAGACATTGAAGAATATGCTACTTCTTCTCAGAGCCAGGGAAAAAAAGTGACAAACACAAATGTTGAAGACGTATTGCATTTAATGTCACCCTTAAGAATGTTTCCAAGGAAGCGTTGTCACCAGAGGCGTGTGGAAGATCTTCAATTGGGTGTTGAAAAGCTATCAAAAGAAACTCAACCCTCACAAAGCCTGACAAAGTACAGATCCAATCTAGAAGACAAACGCTTAAACACCATAACTCCGATCCAAGAGGATACATCTACGAGAACAAAACAAGACGAATAGAATTGATGCTCATTACGGAACTACACAAGATCAGCGATGTGTACACTTAGATTGAGTTCGGACTGCTCTAAAATGAACGCCTCAAGGGAATTAGAATGAAGTAATTTTGCCTAGACCTTTTTTGGAGCCAACGTGACATAGGCAAATGCAAGAGTCTAGATCCAGGCGATTGACAAGAGGCCTAAAGACAAGAGGATAATGAGGAGTTTGAGAGATTGTCGGTGTGAAAGACATACCGGGGGGTGACCTACGGCCTACTACAAAGGACCAAAATATTTATCACTATGTTTTGTTCTCATCTTAAAAAGGTCAATCCTCGAAAAGTAACCTTATCCAATGTGAATATTTCATTATAATGTAGACCTTTTTAAGTGAATAATAAGATTTGCTCGAGTAAAAATTTTCAAGAATTTCTTAGTAAATCAAAATTTTCAAATAATTGTACTCGCATCATCCTTATAAACACCCAAAAGTTGATGGGGAGCAATATATGTCCAACTGCTATCATATCTCTTTTAAGTCCCCCGAACGTTAATCAATTTAATATCCAAAATATCAAGGATTAACAATTTGGATAAGGGGAGAAAATGTGATTAACCTGGACATACTGTGTATTGACAGAGTGATCAAATAAAATGAACTCAATGCACTTCCACACCTAGCATGTACTTACGATCACTATGCAAAATTATAAGGGGAGCTTGTTAGTGATAATGAAAAAACTCTCAAAGTTAAATCTTTGATATTTATTATCAAACACTTTGAATTGAAGTTTTTCAATATTTTTTGAAGGATCGTTGATGAAATACCCAAAGACCGACCATGTTCTTAAATTTATGAAAGTTATAGGCGGTTTTAGCTTAGGTGTGTTCCATACCAAGATCCAGCCCAGAACCGAGGGATCTACCCAGGGATATCCACTAGTTTTAGTGTAGAAGTCCTTAGTTATTGATTAAAAAGTGAAAAAGTAAAAAGGGAATAATGCGACTGAGATGGAGCTAACACTGGGAACACACCCAACAAGTGGTTAGTTATGAATCTCGGTATGCATGAAGGGGTTGGAAGAATGAAAAATAAATGAAAGGATAAAGGTGGATAAATAAAGAAGCCCTCCTTACTCTAGACAGAAACCGGGTCAATACATATGCTGTCAGAAACACTCAGGTGTTGTCTGACATTGAAGACAGTCATGGACCCAGTGACGCTAAGCACAAACCCCTCCCAGCTACTCAAAGTCATAAAGACTTTGTTTCAAAACTCACAGAGATACACTCATTTCTATTGACTTTCTCACTCCGAGTTAGTTGATACTGAAAAGGTGGCACACAGGCCTCCAGCCTCCGATCACTAAAATCCATAGTGCACTATTGAGTCCTAGAGCCAAAGGAAGATTCACGATAAATCGCATTAGGACACTTGTCCAAATTATACTTGCTAATCCACAAAGTGGATTACAAGATACAGTTTAAGAGTCCCTTCGCATTAACCATTATTTTGCCAGAACATCAGAGTGAATTCATTCACAGATGAAGATGGCAATCCCTGCTTGAGGCCAAACAATCAAACAAGCTCATGTAGGTTAACTTGTGCGATTCTTTATGAATCAAACATGTGTACAAACTGGAACGAAACATGGTGCGATTCTATAAGACTCAAACTTGTTATCCCGGAAATGGATCAACGGCTGTTAATGAATTTTTGAAATGATAAACACTCTCCAGATGTGTCACAAAAACAATTTTGTTAAGTGAATACACCTGATGATTTTTTCAAACAAATTTCTATATCAATCCGGTGAGATAGTATCTCCTAGTTTCACTCTTATCGTGCTGTCTCTTTGATACTTCCATAATGAGAACTTCTGATTACTGATAATCTAATACTCATGTGTAGAAAAGATTTCATACTTCAGCTGAAATGTTTGTTCAAGAAGATTCTTCCTTAAATTGAATCTAACTGATCACAGGTCGATCCTCACATCGCGAAGTTTCTCTAACCAACCTGGAGAAATAGACAAAGCATATTCGTCCCCCTGCCTTATTGCCTAACGGTATTATGCATGCGTTATTTAAAATGTGGTGGAGTTTCCTGATTTTCACCTGTCTCAACAAATCATAGCCACATGCTCATACCCGACCGACAAACATAAAGACATCATGAAAGCTCAAGTACATGTTTCAAGACTTCCGCTACTCTGATACCACACATCTTTCTTGAAGTGTCGAAGTGTTAAAGTTAAAGAATTTCAAGAAAGATGCAACATTAAAGCTTTTCAAGAATGGTATGAGCATGTCGGTCCAGAAGTCGCAAGTCCACAAGATGGCAAAGTTTTCAAGATGGCAAAAGAGATTGTGCTTAGTTTGATGATGCTCAAAGATTCTCCAAGATCAACAATGTCCAAATACAATTCAAGAACAAGCTCAATCCAGAAGTCAATGATCACCACAACATAATTCACAAGAGAAATTCAGAGTACGAGCTAAAGACTAAAGATAAAGCATAGTATGCTAGGTTTAAAGTTTGTAAATAAAGTTGACCTATCCCTTAGGGGGAATTGTTTGAAACACAAAAGTACGGTCACATCCAAGTTTGTTAACAAGTCCTTAGTCTCGAAGTTAGTATCAAGATAATTAGTAATTAGTTCGGCCACAATGGCCCATGGTTAGGCCCAATTCAGCCCAAGGAACGACTTCAAGAACCTATATAAGATGCCCTCTCCAGTCTTGGAGAGGGTTGGTATTTACCATTTTTCCATTAGTTTTCCATTTATACAATTCATCCATTTTCCATCCAATCTTCTCTCCAACATCACAACCCACCATCTCACTCTTTGTTCTTGGTTTATCTTAAGAATTACGAAAGTATCTTTAGTACTCCTTAACTTGGTACAGTGTCGGTTAATTTAACTAACTATACAAAACAAAATACGAAGTCATCCTGGTGAATAAGCCGAGTCATGTTCAATAGAATACCCGTAAATTTGCCAGAACTGACAATAATGTTTTTAATATGCATAAAACGTAAAGACTGATAACGTCCAGACAATCAATACTCCGTATGGTATAGAGCGGATACGCCGTATTGATGCCTGGGAAGACAAACTCAATAAAATTAAATAACAATCCGAGTTGACTCCCAGGAAGCACTTTTTTTTACAGCGAAGTCTTTAAGTTAGACTTTTCTTCAGCTTCCACACATTTGAAATCACTCTAGCTACTATCCATCCTTCATCCATCATGTGAAAGATTTCCTGGTATGCTTGATACGCATCATTGCTTGTTCCCGCTAAATCATCGTATCCATCTTCTTTAATAGCAACATACTCTTTGTTTTGTCTGAATGAATACTTGATCATCTTGAATCTTCTCATATTGCACACCAGCAGTTCGTGAGCTTTACATAATTCTTGTCTTTCATCATGAGTTTCATTCTCATATTCTAATTCGTCGTGATCGTGGTAGGTAATCTCATGGCTTTCCCTACTTCTCCAACCATCGTTGCTTGATTCATCATCACTGATTAAGCCTTCCATGTTAGCTTTATTTCTTAAAGCTTGTTCTTTTAGCTCGCTATCCTTCAATGCTTCGTACCATTCATAATCTTGGTAATGGAGCGAATCTCCAACTATGTAAGCTCCAGGTAAGTTTCCTCCATTATAGTATCCATCATTCTTCCAACTACATGTTGGTCAGTCCAAACATCCAGTTTTATAATTAAAGGGCTTACAATAATGCTTAATCGGTGTGGGTTCATGTCACACCCCGCCAAGGCGGAAACGCGAGGCGTAACATCATGGATATCATCACAACACAATGGCGTTTATGAAATTATGCAAATCAACCATGCAATAAATAAGCAAAAGTAAGACACAAAGTGTCATAACAAAACCGTAAAACAAAACCAAATTCAAAGAGGACCGTCTTATAGATGAAGACGAAAGAATTCTCGCCAATAGAAATACATGCAACAAGTATCCCATAATTCAAACAATCAAAATTCAAGACATAAAAGCACAAACTCATGGACATCCTATGGTCCACTTTTCTAGCCACTCCTCCTCTATCATATCCCCATGGTGCTCACCTAAAAATATGCTTAACGTCCAACATAATTTATTGGTGAGAGTCCCATAGGATTTAAAGACACGCCAAATAACTCGCTTTTGAAATCACTGTGAAAAATAAAACATAGCATAGGCAGAACATACAACGAACTATCATACAAGCTAACATGACATCACATCACCACATAGAGATTCTCACGCTTCAAACATCACAAACATAATCCCTATCCACAACAAGAGACATCCACGATCACTATAACAATCCACCAATCAATGAGACGAATCACCTCACTATTAACAAACCACAATAATTAGACGATCACGCTCACTATAACAATCCACAACAATGAGACATCACGCTCACTTCTAACAAATCCATCAGAGCCTTGAGACAGTCAAGCTTTCAAGCAAAACAATCCATATCATATTAGCATAGTAGCCACATAACAACAATCGTCATTGTAAACCCAGCCTCATTTAAAACACATTATCAACAGAAACTAAAACATTTAAACTCATATCCACATTTTCACCCTAAGAAAAAAAACAAGAAAAAGGGCTATGAAAACTCACCTGATGCTTAAGCAATTTCCAACCCCTTGCACAAAACTATAAAATCAAACCAAACACATGTTAAACGCGACTACGCAAAATGCCTTATGCTCCATGTAAGACACATATGATGGATGTCTAAGGTGTTTATTTACCCTCATGGGTCACCCCGACACCATGCTCAATATTTACCAATTCGTTTACACACTTTTCAATGTTCAACAATTTACCCGAAAATGCATAATTTTAGTGTCACTATACCATTTTCTAAACCACACCTACTGAACCTTTATAACCTTTTACCCAAAAAATCAGCATTTCAAACATTATGAGTTTACTATCTCCATGATTTTACACTAATTTATATCCCCTCTTAAGAGCCCCAAATAAAATCAAACTTTTAACTACTCAGTTTCGGATTTGTACGTACACTAAAAAGTTTGGACCTAAAAACCATACTTAGACTCCAAATCAGAATCTCTCCTTTGGATGATTTTTAATAGACACATAGAACTAAACTTGTGTAAGTTGACTAATCCTAATTCGAATTTTAAGTCATAATCTGACCTAAATCTGACCTGAATTTACTGCTTTGACAACTCTTAGTGTAACCAACATTTGAATGACTTCTCAACCTTAAAAACCTTTGAGGCTGGATGTTCTGAAAACTAGACTCTCTGAGCTACAACCTAGGCTCAAGAATCATATCAATTCATGCATTTATCATCTAGATATCATCAAAACAACACAGCCCTAAATTCTGCCAAACCCTAATTCAAGTTTTAACGTGAATTAAACCTAACCAATTACACCCATAAGCTTCTAATTAAACCCTAATCATTATAACATATTTATTATATCATTAATTACAGATGTTATGAAACCCTAAATATCCATCATAATAATTAGTACATGATTTAATATTAACTAATTAACAAAAGCTTAATTGAAACATACCTAAACCTTGATTCTTAAACAACAAATCACCTAGCTTGCAAAAATAATTTTTCTCTCTTCTTAGAACCCTTAATTCGACCGATCAACTCATAGGAGGGAAGGAAATTTCGTTTGTAGGGTTGTATTATTATATATATATTGACTAGATAATTCTCTAATTAGAGTTGTAGTATAATTGGACTTTATTTCCTTTTTTTCTTTTTCTCTCCTAGCCGGCCATCATATCTAAAATATTTTTATTATATTATTTCAGATCTATCTTATCTATATCTTCAAAATTTATTAATAAATTACCTATTCATTACCTAAATTACTTCTCAACAAAAAATCCCTTAGCTCAAATAGATAAACAATTTTTACTGAGACCAAATACTTCCTCTAATTAAAACCTATTCAAATTTATAATTATATCATTTTCACTCAAACATACCATTTTTCACACTTTTTATAAATCCATTAAAAACTCTTCTATAATTTTTACAAAACTCTCATTTCCCTCTCTTACATTAGGAGTCATTATATTCTTCCATACATTTCTATAATCCAACGATACTATAGACATCAACAATCATAATAACACAAACAACAGCTTCACACAAAAAATATTCTACTCAATATTCCATTAATCCATCTATACAGTTTGGATTCAGACAAAATGAGACCAGTTTCCTCAACATTACAAACCTCCAAATCTTCATCACAACATTCTTGAGTATCGAATTACTTCTAACTCAAAATGAATTTACAACACTTCCTTCAAACAGCAATACAAAGCCACAATCGATTCACACAAGCATAAAGCACTACAACTCTAAACTTAACTTAGACCACAATTTCTAACGGATTGACTAAATCCTTCTCAAACATCACGAGGGTTGTCACCACGATACAAAGTTCATCCCCCTCTTTATGGGAATAATATCATCATCTCCCGGAGAATTTAAATTTAGTCGAATTCTAATTCAGCACAATCCAATCAAAAACAATCTTAAGGAGGTACTTTAGTCTCTTCTCTCATATAATCTTCTACGCTCCTACCAAAGTTCACTCGAGACACACGCTTTAGTACATTCTCAACTAAACATTCACACACGATATTCATACTACACTTGGTCCTAAATTAAACATATGCTAGCGCCCAACTACAAGTGGTTAAACAGAAATAGCAACATAAACAACCTCCAATGCATATAAAATGACAAACACTTCCAATCAACATAAACCTTCACCCTCTTCGAGAGGAAACAGCCTCGTCCAGATCACCTTTCAAAGATGATATGTAACACAATCGTTCAATTCTATTAACCTGAGTCCTCGGCAACTCACTACAACACAAGATACTGTCATGAAACCATCGACAAATCATTAACAATAGTTATAACAACACAACGATTTCATCTTATAATTGAAAGAGAATATTCGCATCGACTATCGAGAGTAGATATATTTATTTACACATTAATCTTACTCTAAACTTCAAAACCACATAATTATTAAAACAAACATTACTAACAGGTGTTACTTACAATTTCTATCAGATAAAACCTTATCTATCCCATCATTCTCCTACAATACTCTCCAACTGATTCCCACTGCTCAATGACTACAAGTGTAGAGATACTCAATTCTTACTTGAGATCCTACATAAAGACCTACGCCCTCGAGCCACAACTCGGACCTCTAACTAATGCCAACCCACTGTCTATCATAATTTATAAATGCAACTTACTCTTAGCACACTTAGATCGTGTCACTACTCTACGAATCTATGTGTTTCTTTTAACAAATACGAATCAACAGTATTACTGTATCAACCGTTTAATCTACAATCTCAAATTGCACACATTGCAGTGAGAACTAAGCATTCCTGCCTAACTACTTTCATTCATAAGATTTTCGAGTCACATGTAAACATTCGTTGTTCATGTGTCAACCAACACTCAATTTCCTTCAGATGCAAATCTTCAAACTAAGATATAAATAGAAAAAACGGAAATTAGTGCTACAGCTAGTGAAACCGTAAGTATCGATTTCAAGAACATCCTCAAAATGGCGCCCTAACCAATATCTACGGATGCTAACTTACCTTATACATTTCTAAGAATTAATACCACACCATTTCCAACAGAGATCATTCTTCTTATTTAACAAACACACGATCCATCCAACCTCAAACTACCAATTGCGAGATTCTGACGCATCAAATTAATCAAGCAATAAGCTCTATTTGATCGAATCTCTCGCTGTCTTTTAGCTTCTCTTTATCAACATACCCACTCTTTAAATCAAGTCACATTTCTTCTAGAACACACCAACGGAGTCGAGATCCAATCAAAACGACAATTCATCTAATAATCAGAGCACCAATAAATAAAACACAGGTTAATCCAACCCATCTCTTCCATACAAAGATTACTACCAGAACGGCCACATCCGGTAATGCTCGAAATGCATAAGACTATTAGTTATAAGGAGAAACTACAAAGTGCCAATGGACAGGATGAAGAATATCCCACCACCCAACCAGAAATCAACATCAATAACAAGCCACTATAACATAGAGTCTTATCCAACGTCCGAAATCATGATACATAAAGCTCCACATTTGTGCCATCCATTTTTGAGATGAATAAAGCAATACTTCACTATCCAAAACGATAGTTCCTTATTAAAGTCTTCTCTTGCAGTTGTGTCTGCCAGACACAGAACGGGAACTGTTAAAACCGTCTATCATCAATCCGAAAATAATCAACACACAAAGAACTCATATAGTAACTACGGCGAAAATTAAACATTCTACATCAATAGTCTAATCATCTATGCACAACTACTCTTCACGATACACAATAATATTGTCACTGATCTATCATGTAATATGGCACAATAAACAAATACAGTAGATCCGCACTATAGAATCAGGCTTCTCTGTCAAACATATTACCCCAACTCTCTTGACTCAATAGACCACATCTTTCTACTAGAAAACCTACAGGTAAAACTATGAATGATTAAAAAACACAAAGTGAACTTAATCCCACACTATCCCACTCCGGTAATTACATCTAACGAGTTGTTCAGCATAAATAAATACAACCCAGGCCTTATGATGCTCTGCCTTTAACCTTTGAACCAGATCTAAGAACATATCTTTGCTACAACATTAGTAGAGCAACACAATGACCTTCTCCATTTAAAAAACTATCCGAGCCACCACAATACAATATCACGAATAGATCATGGTATCTAAAAACTATTATCCAGCTCTCCAAGAGATGGCACATAGTACACATTAATACAGAAAACGTCTCTCTTTATATGAAGTCTTCGTCCATACCAGCATACGAATTCTACAAGCAACCACCACAACTTAAAACGGAACCACGTAATATGAGTCCCATACAAAAATTACAAACTCATCGCACCACCTTCCTTATCCATCTGTCTGATTACAATTCCATTTGCCAAGATACTATCTGTAAAGACAACGATTTCATCTTACTTCAAAAACGCACTACCTTCAGATCTCGCTACAGGAAATCAATTATCTCTTACTCAAGACTAGCAATAGTTCAAAAGCCATATGCTAACATTAACAATCGATACATAAGACGATTTCCCCGTTACCTTCCTACTCCAAACGCAATTAGATACCACCACATTACATCCTTAACATCGGTAATCAGGAATAAGCGAATCTCACACCTCCCTATCTGTAGTACACTAAATACAACTCGAATTCCAACCACACAAATTTGTACGCATACTTTCACCAAACTCCCTCAGATTAGCACAAATGGAATAGTGTTGACAGGCTTTTGAAATAGAGAATTCTGTAATGCAAAAATAAACACTACTTCGATAACACGAGTATCTAGTTACATAATAGATTCTTCCAAATCCCATAACAGACAGCAAACCCAACAGCTACCCTAAACTCCAACAGTCGGATAAGGACAGATCGTATAATTACTTTCTCCACATGGAATTTATTTACAGCTGTCCTTTGATATGCATTTAGGACATGAATTACATACTTGAGGCCTCTTTAGCATGAATTATACATCCTCGCAACCTCAAATATTGACACACGCCAATATGTAACACTACCCAAAAAATCATTCATAATTCCTATCAGAGACAAACGGCAATATATCAAGGACAAATCACATAATCACAAAACTATCTTTCAAGTGGCGTTTAGAAAAAAACCTAACTCATTTACTTCCACGCCCACCGAACCTACAATAACCCCTGTATATCTACATAAGTAAAGCGGAGATTACAAGTCAGATCACTTAGACAGAACAGTCTTCTCAATTCAAATTATCGCTAATAAACCACGTCTAAACACTAAAGAAATCTGATTGTAATACTTCAGAACGGCGTCTTAGTAAGGCGACTTTCCATCATTCTTCAAATGCTCTACATATCTTACACTCTCGAGGACCACACGTGGACAATTTGACCAATTACACTTGAATATGGTGAACCCACGTGACCAAATAGAAATGAGCAACTTCCTAAAGGCAAACACTACACAACACACAACTTTAATAAGTCACTCATAGCATAACAACCTCATCCATTCCTTCCATACAACTCTCAACAATCAACCTCAAATGATCCTCAATACTCTCTTCCTTTCTAAACTAATATCGAGAGATCCAAAAACTCCCAACAAAACATCAGCATACAACATCTTTCAATGAACAAACAATAACCACAACAATACTACTCAGATATCGGCTATGCAGCGGAGATTATATACACTTTCGGATTTCATGAAAAATCTTAGCTTGTTGAGCAAAATTATTGATTAAACCACGACAAGGTCACTAACTCACTACAATACCCCATAAAAATGAGTCCCATACACCAATAGATCAACACAACTAACTGTTCTAAACTAAATCAAACACCTTCCTTCGCACATATTCTCAGAACCGATGATACAACCACATCGAAAACATCCAATCCTACAAAGCACACAATTAAGACGAACAACAGTTTTAAACAACTGTAAAAAAAAATAAAAAGTCATGAACTAAAACAAATCACAAGGAAATCGTAACAATTACCTGGGGAAGGACAGATCATAAGACGTGTTCATCCTATTAGATCACACTTACTCAAATATCACTGAATATTCTAAACAACAATTTCGAACAAATGAACCACTCCTACTCTTCTTCTAACAGAATACATTCTCTTAAGGCAGAGAACTAAACCTCACAAGCAGTGATCTTCTGTTTCGATAAAAAATAGAATAACGTAAAATCAATTATGCAGAAACTCAACTGATTAATCAGACATTTATCAAACTTTAAAGTAATTACCAATACGAAATTATCGAACAATCAAAAAGACTACAGACAAAATGACAATCAAAGGACAGAGAACGAAAGTAGAAACACGGATAACGAATATCATGAGAGAATCCCTTACACAGAAAATATAGACATAATAAACAAAAAATAGATTTCCGATAGAACAAATCGACAATCACACAAGAATCCCAAACAATACCTACGAACTAAGCAAAACAAAAACACTTCTAACGAATAACAATACATATCAAGATTGATAAATGAGAATTATATAGAGTTCTTATTCCAAAATCGACTTTATCCGAAAGAACCAACTAAATACCGTTTTCACATGAAATATTTTAAACATATTACTCATTTTAAAATATACAAGTCATTTTATGTAAGAAAATTATTTAAGATATTTTAAGTCACCTTAAGTAAAAGTTCTGTAGGATATTTTATTCATAAAGATTATATTATAAATGGTTTTGACAGTAAACTGATATTACCTTGTATTTATAAATCATAGTATGAACACACAAGTATTATAAATTTATTTTTATAAATGTTTTTAAAGAGAACAGGTTTTTATAACACAAATATATCACCTATAAACATCACCATCAAAACTTACCAAAAACAAATCCTCACCAATTACGTCTTCATCTCAAAAGTTAATTCCGTAACAAAAAATGATAAATAAAAACAAATACTGTCTAAGGACTACTAAACACAACCCTCAATATCTGATATGGAGGCATAAAAGCAAACAGCGTAAAAGGGAAAACCTAACATAACACAAAAATAACAAGAATGTGAAATGAAACATCAAACAAAGTGAACATTCACAGCACATAAAATATATGGCAAAGACCCAAAGCGATATGAACGCAAACAAGACTCATGACCATACACTAACCTACAAAAATGACAACCAACTATAAACATGAAGCAATACCATAACTAACATAGATAATATTGGCAAAACACATAGTTAACGAAAACCGCAAATGATGTAATCAAAACAGAAAAGAGAGATTAAATAATCACGTAAAACTATATCTTGACAATTACAACCACCAGTGCGTACCAAGAAGATACAAATCCGATAATTCATAAACAGTAGAAAATTAAATAAGCAAGGAACATACCCAACGATAACGAATACACAGCTTACGAAACAGGAAAAACCAGAATCACAGCAATAAACCAATAAACAATCAATGAAACACCGAATAGGAAAACAAAAGGACAAATCCAGTCACCAAAATAATGCACGAACATGAGGATTAGACATCAAACTCTAATAAACATTAAGAGTATACCAAAGCAACAATGAATCCAACAGAAAACTAACATCGAAACCAACAACTTAAGCATTACAAACACAAGTAGCACTAAACATAATGTCTAAAAACCGTAGAGTACATCCGCGAAAAACGATAAGCGATGAAAATGATGACTACCTTAACAAATCAAATACACACACACATTCGACCCACATAAACAAATGCCGCAATCACTAAGTAATAGAAGAAAAACATTATCTACAAACCCTAAACCATACCCATAACCTACAAACATGAGGGCGAGTAAGGGCAGAGAGGGATTAGCACAAACTAATCAATCTATGCACTCAACCTATTCACTACATTATAACACAAAACACAACACACGCCATCAAATCAATGAGCAATCATAAGTCACAACAAATGTCCACGTAGTGTGAATTCTACTCTTCCATCTAACACTTATCTCTAAAGTCGAGACCAACTCATAAATTAATAAAATTTCCCTCCTTTTCACAAACGAAATGATAGCTTACTACCAAAGGACAACATACAATCATCATTACCATTGATTCCACAAATTCAACAACAAAAAGCACAACCATACCAACATATTCAGTCATCAAATCTTACAATCAAACCTACTCACACAATAACACATCAAAAAGGATGATCCAATCATATATAACTACTTCTACATAATAAAATCAAATATAAGAAATCGCAAAAATAGACATAAAGAGAACACTAATTTCTCACACGCCTCTAAAAATCACCAGAATCTATATCGAAAGAAATTAAATACAATGAAACAAACGTGACGAGTGTAAAAAGCACATAACACAAAAAAATAACCCTAAATGACAGCTGGTCACTCGACGCTGAGAGATTCTGAAACATTTAGCCTCAGCAAAGAATCACTCCACGACTACCGTACGGCGTTGTACTGGGCCCATATACACGACATCAGACAAAATGAATCCAACTATCCTCATCACTCTTTAATCGGTTCTACTAAGAAGGACTCACTATCTATATACGTGCTTAAAGTCCATTTGAACAGAAAAAACTGCATTCCCCTAACGAGACATGAATCAATGACGATAGCGCGAAAAAACAATATGACTAAAAACTTTTACTTAATACAAAGATAATAACACTATCACATATTCAAGAATAATGAGTAGATTACAAAAATAAACTTAAAAATAGACAGCATTAAGCAATAACAATACAAGAATAAATAATAATCTATGCAAAAAATAAAGGGGATAAGTACATCTAAGGCAATTTAATAGTATTAACAACACTTAAAGAACCCATAAATGTCATCTAAACAATGAAAAATTGTCACCCCCTGACCGTAATAACCACAAAGAGCTCTAGGAGATACCCAATACTGTATCACACCCCGACACTACAGGCACAGATAGAAACACAAAAGTGTATACATCATGGAATATTTCAATCAACAAAACACAATTAAGAGTAGTCATAAAACACATACATAAACAATCTAGTGAAACAGAAAAAACCTAAAATGCGAAAAATAAGATTATAACCAAGTTAGACTAACAATTGAACATGACACAAATATCTACCTACACAGAACATATAAAGGAACATCATGCAATTAAAGAATAGTACAAATACTCAAAATACCACAATATGGAAAACATAAATCCAAACGATATAAACCACCAATGATCAATCTCAAAAAATAACAACAATATCAAAATATTAAAATAACAAAACTCAGGAGAAATGACTTCCATAAGACGCCATTACCGATCTCACTTATCCACACCTTTCCTACAACCTCAACATCCTCAAGATAATTACCTGAAAATATGCTTAAAAAACACGTCAAACCATAAAGTTGAGGCGTGAAGAGTCCATAGAGTTGATAAGACCTGACTAAAAATTCCAAAATCCAATGGAGAAAATAACTTACTAGTTGAACATAATACAAAGAATAAACATACTGAGCAGAGACAATAAAATAAACTACCATAACAGGCTAACATGGCAAATCCAATCAAAAATCACACCCAATAAAACCTGAGAACAAACTACAACAAAGGAAATACCTCATATTTCATTACCAAGTGTACCCTGATGTGAGATACACTCACAAACACCCCACTTAGCCCAGGCCATGGATACTCCTAAAGTAACACTTCCTGCACCGCAAAGGCTCAACAGTACCATCCACATCAAAGCCAGAGGTCCATGCGGAGCAATACCATAATTAAGGTTAGAAAATCCATCCCAGAGGATTAATTCACAAATTCGCCAAAGTAATGCACATCACAACATACAAAACATTTGTAAGCACAACAACATAGACACAAGTTATTAGCACAAATATGTACAACAATATATCGTTCCCAATGCATCTTATCTAGACAACACATTAAAACAACTGTAATTCAAAACAAATTTTCCACAAACAACTTTATTTATCAAATCTTATTCCACCCCAATAAATTCATAAGAAATATATATTACAGGGGACTTATATTATGTACAACTCACCTGAATATGCTCAATACACACGCACAACTTTCAAACAATCTACTTAAAACACGCAACCCTATAAACAAATACAAATCAAAACACGGTTAACACGCGACCAATTGAGTCTAAAAGACCTACAGCCCAACTGAAAACACATCCATAATGCATTGAAATGTAAATAATAAGAGGTGTATTAAATTTCCCCTTCATTTAGTGGTTATCCCAGGAAACATAACCATGCCCATACATTATACAAATCCAAATTTGGTAATAACACACAACTAAATTTATTCATAACAACACAGATCTTACATAATTTACCCGATTAAAAAGTCACAAATTAATTTTATAGTGCGTTATACTTTCCTACAATATCTTCTATCTAAAACGCTTACCTACTGAACCTTTTAACATAAAATTATCTCCCAAATATATACCTACATTATATCGTTTTCAATGTGATTTATACTATTTCTGACAATGATATTTCTTTTCTAACTACTATATTATTTCCACACATTTAAGGATTTCTCTTCCAAAATTTAAAAATCAAAACTTTCAACTACTTCAAGAATTCGGCATCTGCTCGACATCTACTAAAAAGTTTTGGAGCTTAGATGTTAAATCATACTATAGATACACCAAATTCAGTAAGTTCTACAATTCCAGGTATAGTTAATCAGACACACAAGAGGTAACTATAGACACTCATATTTTATATTAAATTCTAAAAGACAATGTCTTGACTAACCTTAAATCACAATTATTACAAGTAAAGTAGTTTTAAAATACACCTACGAAATACACTGCGACCTAAAATCTGACACCAGAAAGTCAAACTATAGACACAACTTTCTTCTTGCACAGTAAAGAAACATACAATTCAGACTAACTTCACCTAACTTGAAAATCAGTTCTTATTAGGTACTACGAACTAATCTGAAAACTTAACTCCTCTGCGACATGCTAACAATCCTAAGGCTCAAGAAATACACATTACAAATTCATGCACTCATATATCATCTATATAATTTTCAATCAAAAACAACCATGGCCACTAGACACATTTCAAGGTCCAATCCCTACATTCAAGACTTTCACTAACAGGACGAAAATTAAAACCTAAACGCAAAATGAACAACACCACACAAAAACGACTTCTAATTAAACCCTACAAAAATTAATAAACACATGTCTTACTATTATATATCATTAAATAATCAACACAGATTGATATATGAAAAACCTCTAACATATCTCATTCATAATAAAATTATCATTACATGATTTTCTAAATGATAACCAAAATTTAACAAACAAACAAGCTATAATAGTCTGAACACATTAACCTAAAACCTTTACAATCTTTGTAACAAACAAAATCCCCTAGTTCTTGACAACAAAAAAAATTATTCTCTTCTTCTTCGAGGAACCTCTTAATTATGATCCGATCAACTCATAAGGGGGAAGGAAATTTCATTTGTAGGGTTGTATTATTATATATATATGACCTAAAAATCCCTACTTAGAGTTGTAAAGTATAATTTGGACATTTTCTTTTTCTTTTTTCTCTCCTAGCCGCCATATAAATCTAAATATGTATATATATATTATATTTTTTTATTTTTTTCTTTTATTTATTAATTATATAATTACCATCATTACCTTAATTTTCTACAAAAACCTTTGCCAATTTGGTAAACCTTTTTACGCAAAAACTTCCTATTAAACTTTCTAATTATAATTTTCATTTCACCAACATACTTTCTATTTTTAGAAAATCCATTAAAACTCTTATATTTTATAAAACTCATTCCCTTCTCATATGTCATATTTTCCACTTTAATTCAACGCTTAGACATCCACATATTAACCAAAACAACTCACTCAAAATGCCACTCATTTCCATTATCACTATAAGTGATCAAAAATGGAAGTTCTCAACATAAACCTCAAATCTCATCATCATTGAAATGAATACTCAACTCAAAATGATTAACAACCACACAAACAAAGCCACATAGATCACACATAAAGCACACACAAATACTTAGCCAATTCTAACGGATTGACTAACCTGCTCAAATCACGGGTGTCACAGTATCCCCTCCTTTAGGAAATCTCATCCCGAGATTTAACTAGCTAATTCATCAGCACGATCAACAAACAACTAAGGATTTCTTAGACTTCATATAATCTTCGCGCTCCCAAGCAATCTCGGGACCACGCTTTAAATTCCAACGATCTTTCACAAAATATCTTACTGCAAATAACTTTGCTTGCCCACACAAGGGTACGAATAGCAACATAACAACTCCAAGCGAAAAGAACCATCCAACGACATGAACCTCACCCTCTTCGAGGAAACTCGTCAGAACCTTAAGTTGTGTAACAACGTCATTCACAACCTGGCCTCGCAACTCATCAAACAAGAACTGTCTTGAAACCAAGTTATAAATTGTTACAAAGCTCAACGTTTTTGAAGAATCGGCTCGACTTCGAGTTTATTCAAATTATAACTTTAACCAAAACCACATAAAAACATTTAAAGGCGTACTAAGGTCTATCAGTAACCTTACGTACCCATCTTCACTAATACTTCCAACGATCCCTTGCTCAACGAACAAGTGTGGATACTCAGTTTACTTGAAGTCCTAAAGACCTCGCCTCGAGCCCAACCGGACCTTAACTAACACTATCCTGCTACATTCCAACCTCTTAACTTGACGGTCACTAATCTCGACAGGTTCTTTTACAAAACGAAAAGTTTTGTCAACCTTGATCTCATCCAATGGCACATGCAGGCTAGCATCCGCCTAACACTTCTTCAGGTTCGACACGTGAAACGTGTCATGTACACCACTCAATTCCTCAGGCAATCTCAACCGATAAGCTACAGGACCGATTCTTTCAAGAATCTCAAATGGCCCTACATATCTCGGTGCTAACTTACCCTTCTTTCCAAAACGAACCACACCTTTCCAAGGTGACACTTTTAACATCACACGATCTCCAACCTCAAACTCCAATAGCACATGCAGGCTAGCATCCGCCTAACACTTCTTCAGGTTCGACACGTGAAACGTGTCATGTACACCACTCAATTCCTCAGGCAATCTCAACCGATAAGCTACAGGACCGATTCTTTCAAGAATCTCAATGGACCTAATTTCTCAGTGATAACTTACAGTCTTTCGAAACAAACCACACCTTTCCAAGGTGACACTTTTAACATCACACGATCTCCAACCTCAAACTCCAACGGTTTGCGTCTATTATCAGCATAGCTCTTTTGACGATCTCTCGCCGCTTTGAGCTTCTCTTTTATCAACACCACTTTATCAGTCGTTTCTTGAACCAACTCGAGTCCAATCAAACTACTTTCTCCAATATCAGCCCATAAAACAGGTGATCTACACTTCCTTCCATACAAAGCTTCGAACGGAGCACACCGTATGCTCGAATGATAGCTATTGTTGTAGGAGAACTCAGCCAATGGCAGGTGAGTATCCCAACTACCACCAAAGTCAATCACACATGCCCTTAACATGTCTTCCAAAGTCTTAATTGTATGCTCACTTTGTCCATTCATTTGAGGATGATAAGCCATACTCATATCCAAACGTATCCCTCAAGCTTTCTGCACTGTTTGCCAGCAACGTGATGTAAACCGTCCATCTCGATCCGAAATAATCGACACAGGAACTCCATGTCGCGCGATTATCTCATCAATGTATATCTTTGCCAATCTCTCCGTACTATAGTCCTCTCGTATTGCCAGAAAATGAGACGACTTAGTCAGTATGTCGACTATTACCCAAATATTGTCATGCCCACTCTTTGACCTAGGTAACTTAGTAATAAAATCCATAGTGATCTTATCCCACTTCCACTCCGGTATTTTAGGTTGTTGCAATAAACCCGAAGGCCTTTGATGCTCTGCCTTTACCTTTGAACAAGTTAGACATTTGCTAACATAGGTAGCAATATCCTTCTTCATTCCCGGCCACCAATACATATCACGAAGATCATGGTACAACTTATCCGCTCTAAGATATACAGAGTACTTAGACTTCTGAGCTTCATCTATAATCATCGTTCTCACACCACCCACTAACGGAACCTATATACGGTCTATAAAATACAAACTCTCGCCCTCCTTCCTTTCCATCTGTTGATTCAACCCATGCAAGCTTTCTGCAAGAACGTTCTCTTGCTCGAACGCCTCACCTTGAGCCGCTAGGATCATTTCTCTTACTCCAGACTGAATAATCATAGCCATTGCTCTTACACATCTAGGTATCACCCGTTCCTTCCTACTCAACGCATCAGCCACCATATTCGCCTTACCCGGATGGTAGCGAATCTCACCCTCGTAGTCACTAAACAACTCGATCCACCTCCTCTGACGCATATTCAACTCCTTCTGATCAAATATGTGTTGAAGGCTTTTGTGATCCGTGCAGATGACACTCTTCGTACCGTACTAGTAATGTTTCTAAATCTTAAGAGCAAACACAACTGCTCCCAACTCCAAGTCGTGCGTCGTATAATTCTTCTTACGGATTTTTAACCGCCTTGATGCATAGGCAATTACTTTGCCTCTTTGCATGAGTACACATCCCAACCCTCGATTTGACGCGCCACAGTAACTCCCAAAATCTTCAATTCCATCAGGCAACGACAATATTGGTTCATTACACAAACTATCTTTCAGGGTTTGAAAAACCTTCTCTTGCTTCTCGCCTCACTCATACCTCTGACTCAACGAAGTAAGGGGGTTTAGCAATCTTTGAGAAGTTCTCAATGAAACATCGGTAGTAACCAGCTAAACCTAAGAATGATTGTACTTCAGACGGCGTTGTAGGCGCTTTCCAATTCTTCACTGCTTCAATCTTACATGGGTCCACGTGAATGCCATTATGATTGACCACGTGACCAAGGAAATGCACTTCTTGCAAACAACACTCACACTTAGAGAACTTAGCATACAACCTCTCCTTCTTCAGCAACTCCAACATCAACCTCAAATGATCCTCATTATCTTCCTTAGACTTCGAGTATACCAGAATATCGTCAATGAACACAATAACCAACTCTTCTAGATACGGCTTGCACACTCGGTTCATGAAAACTGTTGGTGCATTGGTTAACCCGAAAGGCATAACCGTAGCCCCAAAGTGTCCATACCGCTTCTTCACTGCTGTTCTTGGAATACCTCCTTCGCGCTCTCTCAGCCGATGATAACCAAATCGAAAATCCATCCTAAAGAAATAACGCGAACCTTTTAACCGGTCGAACAAGTCGTCAATCCTGGGGAGAGTTTAACGGTTCTTCTTAGTCAACTTATTCAATTCCCAATAATCTATGCACATTCGAATGAACCATCCTTCTTCTCGACGAATCATGCAGGTACTCCCCACAGAGAGTGACTTGTTCGAATAAGACGTATATCAAACGAACTCAATGATTTCGATTTATCGAATAGGGTAACAAACGAATTTCGAATCAAAGACTAGAAAATATCTAAGGGACCAACGAAAGTAGACACGGATCGAATGTCATGAGAATCCTTACAAAGAAAGGATAGAATAAATGTTCCGATAGAAAATGCAAACGAAAGAATCCACAAACATACCACGACTAAGAAACACTTAACGAATAACAATACATATCAAGATTGATAAATGAGAATTATATAGAGTTCTTATTCCAAAATCGACTTTATCTGAAAGAACCAACTAAATACCGTTTTCACATGAAATATTTTAAACATATTACTCATTTTAAAATATACAAGTCATTTTATGTAAGAAAATTATTTAAGATATTTTAAGTCACCTTAAGTAAAAGTTCTGTAGGATATTTTATTCATAAAGATTATATTATAAATGGTTTTGACAGTAAACTGATATTACCTTGTATTTATAAAATCATTGTAGACACAGTTTTATTTTATTTTATAAATGTTTAAGAGACAGTTTATAAAAATAGTATCACCATAAACTCACCAAAAACAATCCTCCCAAACGTCTTCAAAGTTATCTCAAAAAGGATTTTAAAATACTGTAAGGACTCTAACACAACCTATTGTTTGGAGGCGAAAGAAAGTATAGGGAAACATATAACCAAAATAACAGTTGAATGAACACATACAAGTGAACATTCACGCAAAGATATTGCAAACCAAGCGAAGAACGTAAAGACTCATCCATACTAACGATCAAAATGACAACCATATAAAGCATCGATACTAACATGTTGCAAACATGTTACGAAATCCAAATGATGTATAAAGAAAGGAGTAAATATCCGTACTAACTTGACAAGAACCATCAGTGCTCAAAAGATCAATCCGATATTCATACGAGAAATTAATGCAAGGAATAACCAACGAAACGTACCAGCTTCTAAAGGAAAACAGATCCGGATAACCAATAAACATCATGACACCGAATAGGAAAAATAGGACATCCGTACCAATATGGTACGAACAGGGGATTCTAAACTTAGAATTAGGTATCCAAACGAAATGTCAAGCTATCGAACCAACTTAAGCATTACAACAACAGTACCAATAGGTATCCGAGGTATCCGCAAACGATAGATGAAAGGGAACCTTACTATCTACACACCTCGACCCAATAAAATCGCCCATCAGATTAAGAGAAGAATTCTCTAACCATACAACCATCCTCAACAGGATTGCACATAACATCTATACTACCATCCACATTACCATCAACAAACAAGCATCAATCAATGCAATCATGGTCACAAGTCCACGTGTGTGATGCCTTTATAATTATGTCGGCCGCCATAATTATAATTGCCTCCTTTCACACGTGTACTTACTTCCAAGACTACACATCTCAATGATCACTCACATATAAGCACATATACCACATTGCACATCTTAAATCACTACCACATAACACATAAAGGATGCTCCATCAAATAACTACTTACTTATATCAAAATAAGATCGAAAATGACATGAAGAACAAAAGTCTTGCAGCGTCTCCAAAATACTAGATATTCAAAAGAATTAATCAATAACAACGTGACAAGGTAAAAGACGGAATAACCCTATACTGGGCCTAGCATGGGTTTGACTTTGCCTCCGCAAGAATCTCCCGACTTCCGTGGTCCGCCCTATTATGCCGCATCCGACAACGATCAATTATCCTATCTCTTTCGGTTCACAAGGGTCCTTATAACGCTTAATCAGGTTGGGAAAAGGTTCCCCAACGAGACTTATTACGGGTGGGGAAAACATAGCTAAAATACTAAGAAAGTAATATATATCATATCAGTTAATGGAGGCCAAAATAACTAAAATGACAACTATGCAAAATATTGAGATATATAAGCTATGCAAAATAGAGGGGAAGCATAACAGTTATAGTAATTACACACTTTAGCCTTAAATGCTTCTTATATGAGGACCCTAGGTTATAGTAATAGGCTTAAACCACTAATTCTCTAATAACCAAATGCTTAATACCAATCTGTACATACCCCACCCCTAGACGGAAACACGAGGTGTAAACATCCATGGATATCTATCACAACACAAATGGTGTTCCAATAGAGAGAACTAAATGAAATAGATAAACAAAGGAGACACAATGTGTCATGACAATATCTATAAAATAAAGGAGTCTTGCATTAAGATAACAAAGTCATACCATAAGAAAACTGTTAGACGCATAAATTATTGGCCCAAGCCATTGTGGGCTTGAGGTCCATTAGATCTAGGGTTTAGTAGCTTATTCCCAAAGCTATGTTCTATTATAAATAGACATGCTTTGTTATGTAATGAAAGCAATCCAATCAATATCAATTTCTATTATCTTTCATGGTATCACAGCTCTAGGTAAGATCCACCAATAAAAATTGCTATCCTCCGGTCATCGGCTACTTGTCGGTGATCCGGAGGGATCTCGTTTTTTTCCGCTTTTTATTAGGATTTTACTTTTCGTATTCAATGCATAAACCCTAAACCCAAGCCGTCAAAACAAAAAAAAATGTTGAGTTGCCTAGATCAACCCTTTTTTCTCATCTGATTGTCTTCGTTGTCGAAGATCATTGTCGCTGACAACAAAAAGTTGTCCAACAAATTGCCGCTCCCTCCTAACGGCAAAATAAGCCATGACGTAAAAAAATTAGCAGACGTCATAAAAAATAGAGGAAACTGTGAAGCAATGTATACAATTATGTCATCAAATACAAGTCAATCTCCGTGCAAACGAGCAACAAAAAAGAAAAAGAGAAAAGAATCGGCTTCAACATTTATCCAGTTTGTCTGTATCGAAGACCTCGTTAAACTGCGGGGGAGTGTTAGACGCATAAATTATTGGCCCAAGCCATTGTGGGCTTGAGGTCCATTAGATCTAGGGTTTAGTAGCTTATTCCCAAAGCTATGTTCTATTATAAATAGACATGCTTTGTTATGTAATGAAAGCAAATCCAATCAATTCTAATTTCTATTATCTTTTAGAAACTTAATCCAAAGTCTAAACATCCAATGATCAATCAAATAGCAACAATTCAAAAGACATAAATAAATTTTTTAAGAGAATGACTCCGCATGCAAGCCTACGGTCTCACTAGCCACTCTTCCTAACCTCAACATCCTTAAGATGATTACCTGAAAATGATGCTTAAAAACGTAAACATAAAATTGGTGAGAGTCATAGGTTTAAGACACGAAAATCAAATCTAATTGTAAATTACTGTGATAATAAAGAAAATATTGCAGGACAATAAATGAACTATGATACAGGCTAACATGTAAATCCAATCAATCATACAAATAACCGGCAAACGACTACAATGTTGGAATTTAACAATCAAGTTAACCAATTTAACTCTAACGATTACGCAGCGGATAAATCTAGTCTAGTATAAATAATCAACATACATATAAAACACATTTAAGGGACATGTAAATTAAATAGGAACATACAAATATTAAAACCTCGTAGACCCAGCAAGTATATGAAACAAGATATGAGAACTGCCTAGTGACTAAGTGGTCACCTCTACGAGTGCTCACACAAATACGTAAACAAGCACGCCCGGATGCTAGTCCAAACCTCACGTGTACCCAACAACATTGTAAGAAAATTGCTTCTGAAAAACGATCACCTAAACCCACTCTCTTGGAATAGAACCGAAATACAGATAAGAGTTCCAGGGTTTTAACCGAATTCGGTTGCAACCGAATTAGGACAGATGAACCGATTAAGCCCAAATCTAAACCCTAGATCAAATCTAATGGTTGTCACTCCTTGACAACCTGTAAACCCACGAACACCACTTACTGGAACAGCCTTGGGATCAAATCACAATTCGATTAACCCTAATTGGATCAACCGAATTAGAACAGGAGTAGAAAAGGTGAACCGAAATAGGCAGAAACCCTAATTGGGTTTATAATTTCGGCTGTTTAAATGAGATGGGAGAAGAGATGTATGTTGCAACTGATTTGTGAGTATTGAGGCTTCTTTTTCCGAGTAAACAGCTAGGGGTGAAAGGGTTTATATACCCTTCATTCCCTAGGTTTAGATAAGGCTCAAATATCCTAATCACATCACAACTCTTCTTTTAATCCTCATCTCCAAAAGCAATGCACCTAGACACTTTACGAATCCTTCTAGAACCCTCCATTTGGCCGGCTCTATAAGGACACCTCCATGGTCTTGTCTAGTCGATCTTTGGTCCAAATGGTTTACATTTTGAAGTTCACGTGAAGTATTAAACGTACTCTATGCGTTTTATCGTGTGTGCCCCCAATAGGCTCACACACTCCTAGTCGTACTTGGCTAGTTCAACTCACATAATCCAACAGCTCCCACTTGGGAGTTGGAGTAGCAAACAACACGTGTACTAACGACGGAAACGTCTAGCAACACTCACATTCGTTTTTAAAACTAGAAGTGTCTGAGATCAAGTTTCATAAACATTCTCAGTAGCATGGTTATTTTGTCTTGCTATAATCATCCCTTTGTTCAAATACCGTTAAACCATGGATATGGATCCTAACTCATTCCATATAGTTTAACCATTTAGATTCTCGTTATAGAATTCAATACAGATATACCAAATGTAATCAAGAAACATCTTGCATTACCCTTTTGGGTTCGGCCAATTTAATTTTTGATAATTCTGGAGAGGCGCCAAGTGTATTTTCTGCCACATATCAAGTGGAGGAACAAATTCTTGTTTAATACATGTGTTGTGATGCTGCTTCACTCACTCAATAATTGTCTTTATAACTAAATTTTAGGACAGAGTTTGAAATAGAATTAATAAAGTGATATCCACACATACCAGAACTTGTTGTATTCTCATAGTCTAAGGATGATTTAACTAACCATTTTCAAATTTTACTTATGACAACAGATCCATAAAGTAAACATTCAAAGTTTGGGGTGTCTAATACGCATCCCTTGTGAGTAACATATGAGTTTGGTGGGAACCTTCCATATATTCAAAGAATATAACCAACACTTACATTTGCCTTATGTAACAATACTCCCATATTGTTAACCGACAATGGACTTATTTAGAATGATAAATCTTCATGGATGTAAATATGGCTAATATTCGGACAAAACAATTGTTATTTATTGTATGATAACAAATACCTCGTATCTTTATTCATCAGAAAATAAAATTGTCTTACAATCCCATCTATCCAAATGACTAATAAACACAGATTTTACATGAAAGTACTAGCTGGAAGCATTCCAATATTCCTAGTAAGTTCTGAATGCTTTGGAAAAGCCAACGCTTTTGTAAATGGATCAGCTAAGTTGTCATCTGTGTGAACTTTTTCTAACTTTATGTCACCAAATTCAATAACTTTGCGGAGGTAGTGAACTTTGGCACGGAAATGTCTAGCACCTTTAGTGATTCTAGACTCATTAACTATAGCGATTGCTCCAGTATTATCACAATACATATTAATGGGTTTTTCAATTGTGGGAACAACACCGAGCCCAGAAATGAATTTCCTAACCCATACGGCTTCCTTTGAAAGCATAAGGCAGCAATTTACTCAGCTTTGTACAGATGAAGTGCGAAAATGCTTAGCTTGCCCACTTTTCTTTTTCCATTTTCCCAACCAGCACCTACCTTTCAAAACGACAATATCCAGGTCTGAGGACTTTGTGGTAATCAACATCCGCAGATATCCAGCATCAGTGTAGCAAGAAACCCTGAGCTCTCGTTTTATATCACCTCCGTAAAAAAAAAACATATCTAGTATTCCTGAGATACTTCAGAATGTTCTTAACAGTAGTCTAGTGAAGATCTCCTGGATTATGTTGGATAGCTTGTTATGTTCTGATGCGAACGCATAATAGGGCAAGTACATCTCACAGTCATAATAGAACCCACAGCGAGGCATATGGAAACACAACACAAACAAAAATTTGCATGCGCTTCAACTCAGCAGGTGTAGAGGCACCTTGTGATTTACTCAATCTAAGCTTATCTTGCATGGGATACTTCGCGTTTGGAATTCTCCAGTGAAAAACGCTTTATGATTTTTTCGATATAAGCAATTTGGACAAAGCCAATCAACCAGTCGTGATCTATCTCTGTAGATCTTTGATTCCAAGAATATATGCAGATTCCCTAAATCTTTCATAGCAAAAACATTTCCAAGGTAGGATTTAAACTTCTGTAACATTGGATGCTGTTCCATGACAATATGTCGTTCTCATACAGATTAGGAAGTGCATTTACTCCCACTAGCTTTTAGATATACACATGGCTCATCAGCATTTTGACTGAAACCAAATTTCTTTATTTCATCATCAAAACGCTTATTCCAAGCCCATAAATGGAACGTTTCAGCTTGCATACTCGGTTTGGATATTTTAGATTGACAAAACCTTTAGGTTGCTCAATGTAGACCTCTTCATTGAGATATCCATAGAGGAAGGCAGTTTTGACGTCCATTTTCCAAATCTCATAGTCATAGTACGCGGCTATGGCTATAAGAATCCTAATAGCTCTAATGTCTGCAACAGGTGAGAAGGTTTCCTCATAATCAATCCCTGGGGTTTGAGTATAGCCCTTCGCCACAAGACGAGCTTTATAGGTGAGCTCCATCCATGTCGGGTTTTTTCTTAAAGAGCCACTTGCTACCAACAGTTTTGCCATTAGGAGGAAGTTCAACCAAAATCCAAACTTCGTTGTCTTTCATGGATTTCATTTCCACATTCATAGCTGTAAGCCATTTATCAGACTCAGGGTCTAACAATGCAGCTTTATAGTTAGCGGGTTCTCCAAGATCCCCTAACTCATGTTCCTCAGCATCGATGTATAAACACATGCGATCTGTGGGACGGCGTGTCCTTGTGGACCTACGAATGGGAATGATATCACTTTGAGGTTCATCCATTTCTAGATCATCATCTATATGATTTAAGCTTGTGTCTATAGAAGGATGCGTATCTTCTTCTTGAATAATTTCAAGATCCTCCGACTTCCACTTGCTTCTTGATTTTAAGAATATTCTCTAGGAATTCAGCTTCCGAGTCAACAAGGACTTTGTTCTCGGGTGGTAGTAGAAAGAATAACAAAAAAAAAAAAAAATCCATTTTTCCTTGGGTTATCCTATGAAGATACACTTCAAAGACCTGGGTTCTAACATGTCAGGCTTGTAAGAGTATCTCGTTAACAAAGTGCCTCACAACCATAGATTTTTTGGTTAAGAACGCTTAGGGGCTGCCAAAGCCATATTGTATGGTGTCTTTTCAGCCTTCTTTAGTAGGAACCATATTGAGAATGCGTAGCTGCGTCTCAAGAGATAATCCCCAAAAAGGACTTTGGGAAGAGTTGTTTGACTCGTCATAGATCGAACCTATCTAGTAGGTTCTGTTCTCTCTCCGACACCCCTTGTGTTGTGGAGTGTAAGGAGGAGTTACAATGGGCGATAATCCATGAGCTTGAGATGATCTTAAAAAAACTCTGACTCATATATCGCCCCCACGGTCCAGAATCTGTAGCGTTTTATGGTCTTGCGAGGTTGATTTTCTACTTCCTTTGAAACACTTTGATAGTTTTCAAACACTTATGTTTATGTTTCAACAAGTAAACATAACCATGAACGACTAAAGTCGTCAGTGAAAGTGACAAAGTTGTTTGCTCCTTGCCTTGAAGTGATCTTAAATGGCCAGCATACATCGGTGTGTATTAGTCCAAGTAAGTCTTTGGCCTTCCACTTGATGTGTGTAAGGTATCTGCCATGTTAACAGACTATCAAGGAATCGCATTTTCAAAAGCCCTAAGGTCAGTTGAATTGAGAAGATCCATCATGTTGCAACTTTTTAATGCGTTTCTTGCTGATGTGTCCAAGACAACAATGCCACAAGAGAGCAGAGTCCAAGTCTAACTTGGATCTTTTGTTGCTTACAGTATTTTTATATAGAACTTTCATTTGCATAAGAATTAGACAAATCATATTTCAAAAAACCATCCCTTTGGGATAGCACTAAATATAATCTGTTATTCCTTGAAATTGATTGTATTATTCACGAAGCGGTTAATAAAACCATCTTGTACAACGGGAAACTGGAAATTACTCTTAGTAATAGAAGGAGGCATAATGACAATTGTCTCAAAACATAACTATCGCTAGGGAGAGATAAATTCAAATGTTGCAATTTCTTCTACTGCTTCACTGTTGACCATTGCCCAGTACAAGCTAGAGCCCCCGACTTCAAGTTTTCCTACATGCCCTTAGACCCTGCGTTGTATTACAAATAGAGTAACACAAACAGTGTCATAGATCCATGATTATTAGGAAAGATTGAGTTCTATACGAGTTACCTGAAACCCCCACAAGCTCCAGAGGCTGCGTTCTTTTTCTTCATTTAGCACTCGGTATATGTAATGAGGACAGTTCCTCTTTCCAATGTCTGTCTCACCACCACCCATGACAATTGGTCCTTTGCGGGATCTTCCTTTTGGGTGGAGGAGGGAATCTTGGGATTGGGGAGCATAAGCGTGCGTATTTTTCCCCTTCCCCTTAATGTTGTCCCCTGCCAGCCTTTTGCGGGTTGCGGTTTGTTGTGCTTTTTACCTTTCAGATTTACCAGCCGAATAGCATGTAGAGAAGGAGCGTTGTTTTGGGCAGATTAAGAGTTGCTCAGGAAGCTTTAGGTTAGCATGCAATCGTTAACAGTCTTCCCCAGACTATGCATGTTGTAATTCTGCACAAAACCCATCAAAAGTCCTTGCGTGACCGATAAGGAATCGGACTCACAGCCAGGCCAAGTGTCACGGGGTGCCCCAAACGCTCTAGATTGTCAATATAGCCCTTCATTTTCAGAACATACGAGCTAACTGACTTGCCTTCTTCCTGTTTTGCAGGCGTGAAAATCACGCGTAGGTAGTAGTAGATCATGCTTGCTAGCGGTGGGGGGGGGGGGTGGGGGGGTGGGGATGGGCTAATAAAGCTTTTAACTCTTTAGATGTCATGAGCATGGAGATTTTCCAGATCGTTGGATCTCTGGTCCATGGTCTATGAAATGAGTTCCAGCATCTCTTTTGATCCTTTTACCCAAGCAGTATGAGCTGCAAGGATTTCAGGAGCAACTTGCTGACCTGCAGGTGCTACAGAGCAGGAGGAAGTGGATGCTCTAGGTAAGTCAAATTTATTCATCAATTGATAGTACAATCCTAAGTTATCGATACCAATCAATAAAGTTGGGTCTAGTCAGATTTTTGTTTCTCAAAGAAACCCCTGAAGACCGAATTGTTAGCTGACGAGGTTGTCAATCTACAATTGTGAAAAATGTTCAAATATTGTATTTGTCGATATTAAATTCTTAAAGAATTTAACTACCCAATTAATTATAATAAGATATGATCCAAACTTGACTTCCCACTTAATTACAGAAGGTCTGACCAACGTGTAAAACAAGTAGGGCGAGAGGTAAGAGACCGAGCGTTAATTGCATGGAATGCAACTACTTGATTTATGAGCCTAATGAATTAGTAACTCTTATAGTAATGTCAAAAGATATTTGGTCTCATCCTTATGCCTCGGGTCCGAGTGTTGATCCAGGAATCGTTTAAGTCACCAACACTGAACGTGCGAAAATTATTAGGTCTGACTATGAAAAAATTCGCCATAGGTTGGCAAGGCCCTTAGGTCTGACCAGAGAGGTCAAGCCAAATGCCCGTTTTTCTAGGTTTGGTGACATTAGACTTAAAACTTAAATACAGGGTATAATCATTAAATGGACAAAGTGTGTACAAGAAGCATGCAAAACAACTAGTAGCACAAAGTTAAGATAACATTTTGTTAACCTTTTTAGTTTAGACTCATTTTGCAAATGTTCACTGTTAGCTCCATTTAGGACGCCCAAAGAGCGGAGAAAACAGAGTCAGCGCGAAGCGTATTAAAAACCTGACTTCATTTGGAGAATCTTACTTCAAACTCGCCTAAACTTCTCTTTTAGTTTGTCCATAATGGGTGAGCCGTACTTCCAATTGACTAATGATGTTATGTATGTTAAGAAACCCCTTTTGTTAACATTAGTTTTATTGATGCCAATATGGTGGGATTACAAGTTGATCAAACCCTATATTGTACTCCTACTTAGTCCGAAGACAAGTAATTCCAATAATTTCCCTCATATGCCGAAGCATGTGTGCGGGCGGGAGAAAATTAAGATCAATTCAAACCCCATTTGCGCAAGTAAAAAATAAAGCTTCGCAAGAAATCACATTTCATAATTTAATGTCCGTATTAATTTGTCCAAAAACCCTGGTTTCGCAAATAACACATAACTGGTCACAAGGAATAATCATTATGTGTGTAATATTTGACATTTTCAATCCAAATTACTCTATAAGTATTAGTCCGGTTTTAAGTGTTTCATAAAATCTATATTTTGCAAATATTGACTAGACACAAGGCATATCACATATAAGCAATTAAAACAGACTAAAATGGATTGAAAATTGAGGGAACAAACTTTATAATGAATGCAGTAAATCACATAATGCCTCGGGAGTTCTCAAAAGAGTCTTTCCCCATTTGGAGAACCCATAAGACTTCACTAGGTTTTCTGCTTACGTGCCTAGATCGCCACATACATCATATTAACATGATTGTGTGAGTCTTTAGCGAGATAAAACAAGAATAGATTAACATAGCAACTTAATTAACATTTATTTTTTAATCTATACTTCATTTTATCATTTTATGTATGTGTTTTCTAGGTTGGTTATTCATTTAGTTATGGCAAGGATTGCATGTCGTTGCCATAATTTTCAATAAAACAATAAATGATCCAATTTCATGCAGCCCTAGCGTGTTAAAATCGTATGTAATTACAATGATATACTAAACTAATTGGCTCGTAATGCCATGTGGAATTTAAAAATCAAGTTAACCAATTTAATCTAAACGAAGTACGCGCGGTTAGATCCTAGTTAGTACAAACAATCAACTTTACTTATAAAACACAATTTCGGGTCCAGCCCTACTATGTGCATCCGACAAACAATCAACTATCCTATCTCCTTCGGTTCCACAAGAGGCTCCTCTTATGGATCCTTATAACGCTTAAGTCCAGTTGGGAAAACGGTTCTTCAACGAGAATTCTTACGGGTAAGGGAAAAACATAGCTAAAATACTAAGAAAGTAATACATATCATATCATATAATGGTAGGCAAAATAACTAAAATGACAACTTAGTAAAATACAAGATATATAAGCTATGCATAATAGAGGGGAAACATAGCAGTTATAGCATCAAACACTTAAGCCCTAAATGCATCTACATGAAGGAGCCCTAGGTTATAGTCTAGGCTCAACCACCTACTTCTCTATAACCAAAGGCTCTGATACCAATCTGTCACACCCCGTCTAGGCGGAAACACGAGGCGTAACATCATGGATATCATCACAACACAATAGTGTCAAAAATAGAGACAACTAAATGAAAGAGATAAACTAATAAGACATAATGTGTCATGACAGTATCTAACACAAGATAAAGGAGTCTTGCGTTATGATAACAAAGTCATACCACAAGGAACGCATAATCCAAAAGTCTAAACAAAATCAACCAACATCCAGGTATCAAACAATTCAAATGACATAAATAAAATCTCTAGGAGAATGACTCCGCATGCAAGCCTACGGTCTCACTAGCCACTCTTCCTAACCTCAACATCCTCAAAATGATTACCTAAAAATGATGCTTAAAAACGTCAACATAAAGTTGGTGAGAGTCAGAGGTTTAAGATACGATAATCAAATCCAATTATAAATTACTGTGATAATAAAGAAAACATTGCAGGACAATAAATGAACTATCATACAGGCTAACATGCAAATCCAATCAATCACACAAATACCCAGCAAACGACCACGAGTCGTCTCATATCGTACCAAGGTGCATGTGGTTACCCCTATAGCCCAGGCCATGGATACTCCCAAAGTAACCTTCTTGCTCGATATGCCACAGTACCATCCACTAAACAGGCCATGGATACCCGCAGGTGATCCATCCTGACTTAGTTCGCAATTTACAATATAACATCACAAAACATGTAGCACACAACATACAATAGTCACGTATAGTCCATGCATCTTTGACAACACATTATCACAGTAATTAAAACATTTCCAAATACTTTGCATCATTTCCACCCCAATAAATCATAAGAACAGAGGGGCTATGAAACTCACCTGGATACTCAAACGCAACTTCCAAATCTCTATACACAACTATACAAATAAATAAACACGGTTACACGCGACCAAGCTAAAATCTCTAGTCCATGTAACACACATATGATGGATGTATAAGGGTTTAGTTCACCATCATGGGTCACCCCGACACCATGCCCAACCTTAACCATCTTATTAACACTTTATACTAGCTACTTACAATTAACTCAAAATTGCAGAATTTTAGTGTCTCTTTACGTACCCAAAACCCTTACTTAATGACCTTCATAAATTATACCAAAAATCACCCATATTCATTTATCAGTATATTAACTACCTTGTGATTCCCAAGTATTACTTACATGTATAACTACCTCAATCAAAATTAAACTTCAAAACTGTCCTAATTCGGATCTGATTGCACACCAAAATTTGGGCTTATTAACCATACTTAGACACCAATTCAGAAGCTCTAATCCGGGTAATAGTTAATAGACACATGGAACGTAACTCCAATAGCTTGGATAACGTTAATTCAAATTTTAAGTATGGGTTTTACACCTCGAAATCTGACCTGAATCTGACCCAGAAAGTTAGTTTTGACAACTTTTCTTGCACGGACTAATTGACTAACTTCCCGAACTTGAAATCGTTCGAGGCCGGACAATCTAAAAACTAGACTCTCTGAGCTACAACCTAGGCTCAAGAATCATATCAATTCATGCCTTTATCATCTAGATATCATCAAAACAACACAGCCCTAAATTCTGTCAAACCCTAATTCATGTTTTAAGGCGAATTAAACCTAACCAATTACACCCATAAGCTTTTAATTAAACCCTAATCATTATAACATGTTTATTATATCATTAATTACAGATGTTATGAAATCCTAATTATCCATCATAATAATTATTACATGATTTAATGATAACTAATTAACAAAAGCTTAATTGAAACATACCTAAACCTTGATTCTTGAACAACAAATCACCTAGCTTGCAAAAATAATTTTTCTCTCTTCTTGGAACCCTTAATTCGACCGATCAACTCATAGGGGGGTGGGGAATGAAATTTCTATTGTAGTGTTTCTTATAAATATAATATAAATATATATATATATATATACTATATAATATATAAATATATATATATATATATATATATATATATATATAATGTATATATAATGTATGATATATTGACTAGATAATTCCCTAATTAGAGTTGTAGTATAATTGGACTTTATTTCTTTTTTTTTCTTTTTCTCTCCTAGCCGGACCATAAATATATATATAAATCCTTTTAATTATATAATTATCATCATTACATTAATTTTTTACAAAAACCTTTGCCAATTTGGTAAACCTTTTTACGCAAAAACTTTCTATTAAACTTTTTAATTATAATTTTTATTTCACCAACATACTTTCTATTTTTAGAAAGTCCATTAAAACTCTTATATTTTACAAAACTCATTCCCTTCTCATAGGTCATATTTTCCACATTAATCCAACACTTATACATCCACATATTAACCAAAACAACTCACTCAAAATGCCACTCATTTCCATTATCACTATAAGTGATCAAAAATAAAGTTCTCAACATAAACCTAAAATCTCCTCATCATTGAGATGAATACTCAACTCAAAATTATTAACAACCACACAAACAAAGCCACATAGATCACACATAAAGCACACACAAATACTTAGCCAATTCTAATGGATTGACTAACCAGCTCAAATCACGGGTGTCACGCTATTATTCCAATAATTTTTAAGTGTTTATGGTTCCACATCAATCTTAAGCATCTCTGGATCAAGAGTGTGTTTTGTAACAACATTATTAACTAGAGCTTTTTCTTTAAGTTTCCTTAACTCATCTTTAAGAGCTGTAATTACCAAAACTTTTTCCAATGACTAGCATTTAAATCAGAATTTCCACAGACTTTAGATTTACTTATTAAATTAACCCATCACAGTGGGTTTATTGATCGAATACGTTCTGGGTTTAAATCAAGGCATAAAGTTGCATATAGGTCCTGATTTCAAATGCTTTATTTCTCAGCAATAAGCTTTGACACCCTAAGTGTATTCCAATTTATGTTTATTGTTTTCAATCTTTATAAGTCCTTTATTATCTTATCCACATTCACTTTTAAACATAGATAATTAATTCTCTCTTTTAACTTCTTAATTACCATGTCTTTCTCTTTTGGACTGAGGATTTCAAGTCATTTAATTCAAAATATGATCAACAACTAGGATCACTTGATTTAAAACAGAATTGTCCCTTTGAATAATTTCTTGATTAAGTTGAGACTCAACATCCTAAAGAGATGACAATGTTTTATTTAAGAATGTAATAACTTTTTGAACATTTTATTGTAAATCTCTTTTCACTGAATCCCGTTTGAAGCTCAGACTTAAGTTAGAGACACTTATTCACATTCACGCACATTCAAAATTATATCATCCTCATAAGAATTTACAATAATGTTCACAAAATCTTTCTTATGAACTTGTTCCAAGAGTCGTTTATTTTTCGTTCAACACTTGATTCATTGTACTTCAATTGTTTTGTAGACTCTATAAGATATTGTTCCACATCAAGTTTCATTTGGTGAAGACGTTTGGACTTCAGTAAGGTTCATCAATAAAATATTGAACAAAACTATTGAATATGTCCTTTCAGTGCATCACAACTGGAATATTTCATCCCTAAAACAAGCCCTTATATGTTCAAACCCCTTAGTGCCTCAGTGATGGCTGTGGCGTTGGTTTCTTTATCTTTGACAACCACGTCAAAACAGTAAGATTGTGTGTTTTAGTTTCTCCAACACGTATTAACCATGCCTGACTTAGAAGTTCTTTTGGAACCTTAACTTTAGTGGTTCAACTAGAAGGATGGGATTTAACGCGAATCACAAAATTCGAGACCAAAAGGTTTTGTTTCATACAGATAACTAGTTGTGGAACAAATCGTGTTTTAAAATCTTGAGAAAGTTTATTAAGAACAGTATAATCGACTAGTGTAGTATTAACTTTCTTTTGACATCATAGATCCTTTTTTAAAAGCATTTTTGAACGACGCTCTTCAGCAAGTCTAAGGGTTCCTCTCGAATCAGAATCACAATGGCATGGGTATTCTTAATGACATTACATCATAAACTTTGGTTTCAACTGCTGAGCTTTCTTCAGATAGAAAAGATTTTGAAAACCTAGAGCTTGATTAGTGGTATGATCATAGAAAAACTGATGTTTTGTCAACATGTGAACAGTTTGTGCAGATTGACCTCTTTTATAAACAATATTATCTAGTTGTTTGATCTTACTGTTCTAAAGCAAATTTTTTAACAATATATCTATATTCTTCTTCTTGAAATCATTTTTTAGGAGAGTAACTATTTTGCATTAACAATTTCTTTTCTTTTTAAATGTTCCGAAAGAAGTTGTTTAAGACGAATCAATCTCTACTGACTGTTCACCATAAATCTTGAACTTTAATCATTACTCTTTTAAGACAATGTTTGCCCTTCTTACAAAATTATAACATGTTCTTTTACTTCAGCTTAGATTTTAAAGTATCGTTGACACTTTTATTGTCCAGAATTCATCTTGGTACAGATCCAAAACTTGGTTTTTAGTATATCAAATCACAGATAATAGCATGCATTTTGTTTGTGCAGATGAGTTAGAATACTGAATAGCTGCCTGTGTGATTCAATCACATAATAGAATGAAGGAATGATATTGCTATCACTGGTTATCTCAGTTTCCTGAATATTTTCATAACATTTGACTGTTCAGAAGACTGCATTACCTGCACAACTTGATTTATCATATTGTTATCCTCAACATTATCAGGATTGTGACCTCAGGCAAGAGCATCTGAACCATAATGAATAAATTTCTCCATGATGCAATTTGGCAGTGTTGAGTTCATCACAATCAGAGTCATATTCATCAACTTGATAAGCAGCATTGTGAGTAATGACAGTCAATGTGGCTTGACCTTTTGCAATTCATGATCTACTAAAATTGCTAACTCATCTCATGTATATTTGACCATTATACTTAGAGCTTGAACAGCAACAAATTATCCTTATAACCACGAAACATCCCATTTCCTTTTAGTTAGTGAACTGTTTGACATGTTCCTTCCGCTTTACAGTTTTTAACAAAAACAGTCCGTTGTTTCCTAAAATTGCTTCCCATTGCTCCTGGAGTGTAGGTCCTTATAGTACCTGCAGCAAAAGAAGTGTGTATCCCCTGAATTGGTTGTAAGGTTACTCTCCCATCATTAATGGTAGCTTGTTTCCTAGGGTTTGACAAATTCCTCAGCTGGTTATTGGTAGTAGGATAGCGGGAAGTGATAACAGCAGTCAAGGACATCATATGATTGATGGCATCAATGGGATCATCACCTTTCTGGAACACTGGAACAATTAAACCTGATTCTTGTTGGGAAAATTCAGATTGTTGATCAACTGAGGGAGGATATTCCAATTGAGGTATAGATGATGATGGAGAATAAATGTTGTGGTGAATTGATGACTGATAATCATTGGATGGATAAGTGATTGAAAGAGGTGTTGATGATTGATGAGTTGAGTATTGTTGAGACTGATAAGGTGAACCATACTGTGGAGACTGATATGATGAAACTTGTGGTTGAAATTGAGTGTTTTGGTGTGAATTTTGATGAGTTTGATAAGGAGACTGGGTCATCTGATGAGTTGCAACCAAAGCAAGCGGGTCTGAATTGCGTTCATGCATTAAACGAACCTCATTTGCATGAAATTCATGTTGTCCCAAATAAGCATGAAGCTGATCGATGTTAGTTGTGTGCAAATCTCGAACCAGTTTGACATCTGTCACAAATTTGCTCCATTCAGGAGGAAGGGTATTCAAAAACTTTGTGTTCACTTGAAATTGTTCCAGTTTCATGTTGTAAATGTTCATGTCATTGAGTAGCAGTGAAAATCTCAAGTAGAATTCATGAAGTGATTCCCCCTTTTTATAAGTAAACTTATCGAATTCATCATAAAGCTTACACTCCCTTTCCTGTTTCGTCAATGAAGTTCCTTGCATGAGAAGTTGAATTCTTACCCAAAGTTCATTGGCGACTTTATGATTGCTTACCAATGCATAGACCTCAGGTGGTAGTCCTTGGAGAATGATATTTGTTGCCTTGATATCATAATCAGCTTGAAGTGCTTCCGTAGCAGATAACTCAGAATATTTCTTTGGCCTTGTAACTCTATTTTCCACAATTGAAGACCAAATGAGGGGACAACTTTCAACGGATTCAAGGATCATTCGTCTATTTTGTCTATTCATCATGTATAGTTCCATTATGCTTTTCCAAGAATCATACATATCCTTTTTCAGCATTGGTGGACGATTGTCAGCACCCGAGAGAATTGCTTTGTCGGCTAGAGTCGTCATTGATAAAATTAGTATGTTGAAAGATTACTTGGTTGATCGAACGGTGGTAGAAAGAAATTGTGTTTGATTAAGTTGTCTTTTAAGTGTTTTAATTCATGAAACTACACGGGATTTTACAATTCTTGACAAAACCGGGAAAAATAAGTTAATGTATCACGGGATTTTACAAGTCAACAAAATAAACCGTGTAATTTTGAAAAACTTGAGTTGTTCGGTTTCAATTAGTGAATTGTTCGGTTTCCACTGAAGTAGGGTTGTTCGGTTTCCACTGAAACAAGGTTGTTCGGTTTCCACTGAAACAAGGTTGTTCGGTTTCCACTGAAATAAGGTTGTTCGGTTTCCACTGAAACAAGGTTGTTCGGTTTCCACTGAAATAAGGTTGTTCGGTTTCCACTGAAACAAGGTTGTTCGGTTTCCACTGAAATAAGGTTGTTCGACTTGAGTTGTTCGACTCAGTTGTTCGACTTGAGTTGTTCGACTTCCACTACTACGAAACCCAAAAACTTAAAAACACAAAAAGACACCTTTTTGATGATTGTTTTGCAAAAATACTTGTACAACTAGTGTTACTAACCCTATAGGAACAAGAAAAATAGAAACTTTAAGGTTTTTAAGCCAAAAATTTTAAAATCAAGATTTTGTTCTTTATAAAGGTTTTGAACACAAAAGATGACCAAAAATGATATTTTTCTAGATTCAAAGCTTGTACACCTATATCTTAAAGATACTAGATCAGATTTACCAAGGTAAATAATCCATTAGTGTACACAATAGCTTTGGAATCAAAAAAGAAAAAAATAAAGGACGATTTGTGCAAAAACAAACGAACCAAAAAGAAAACTTAAACACAAAAACTAAACACACCACTCCATGGCTCTTGATACCAATTGAAGAATACAAGTAATCTTTGATATGAGATGGGAAGGAACTTAGTGAGAGAGAGTGGAAGGAAGGATGTATTCTAGAGAGAGAAAGTAAGAAACATGTAATTCATAAGTGAAATGAGAATCATATTAGTTTACTTTACTTGACATATGATCAACTACGGGCTAAGACTAACACATATTGGAAGTGACCGATACTTTTCTTGTTTCTAACATACATCATCATCCCAAAACACACACCTCTATAAGACAACACATGTCATCACATTTGAAATGACACAATGTTCCTGCAGTTACTGGATATTGACTGTGAAACCCCTGATTCAATGCACTCTCTATGACTAGCTTTTAAAGCTTTATTCGTTTCCCCTTTTTCTTGTTTAACTCTCATTAGCTAACCTAACATATCAAACTAAACTAAAGTTTAGTCTCGCTTGGTGACCTATCAGTCATGTCTAAACTTTTTTTGCCGAACACTATGTACACAGATTCAATAACCAGGCGAGACATAAACACAAGCAAATACACAACGTAACAAACATCCATTAATCGGACTATAGTACATACAAAGACACTTACACAGGACGACAACTATAGCGACCACACAACATAATGGAAAATACAGACATGAACACGCACGCTTGAACAACTGGTAGACCTACATGCGCATAAACCACATGCTTTTATTTAACCGACCCTAAACAAAGTAGACGTACGACATCCAACCATCGGATTCAGTAATCCATGTTTCCCTTTAGCTTCTCGATGAAAAGTTCTTTCTCTTGAGCCCTCAACTCGAACTCTCTTCTAAGTATCTGCAACTTCATTAAGTTTGGGATATCTTTACCCTGAGTCTCCTACATAAACTCAACCATCTTTTTCGGTACAAGCCTATCTACCAACACGTCCAGTTCATCAACGAAATTCTCCCTTTCATCGATAATAGCAGTCAGCCTAGCACATAACACATTGATATCTCTGGCCAACCTCAGGTCCTCACTGATTGCTCCACGACAGTAGAAGATGAACATGGCATCCCACTCCGGTGAATTGACTACATGTCGTAGCTCATCGCATATGGGTAACGCTGCCATTTGTTATGTTGCCTAAACTATGAATGCACAACAGAGGCTACTAGCCCCTTTAAATAGAGGAAATGCAGTAGCACGTTAACAATAGCTACAGTCAATTACACATTACCCAAAAAAGCTCACATGATTAACAGTAAAAGGCAAGTTGCTACTACAGTGTCGACACTTCTTCTTGCCCCTACACATTGCAATACACACTTAATTTCAATGTTTGTTAATAAATATTTTTGTGAATGTGTTTAATACTGCATTTGCAGCTGGACCTTTTGCTACTAGGCTTTCTTATTCTTACATCTTACATAATTGATATGCAGTCACTAAAACCTCAGACCGATTAATAAAATAATTACAATTACGTATGCTTTTTGCTTATAAGAGCACCTAAGTTGCTGCTCCATTAAACCTTGGTGTTCGTGTACTTAAAATGTAACATGCAACGAGTTGCACAATTTGATATGTTTCCTACAATTTCTTATGCTTTTCGCTAATGTGCTCACTTCCCAAGCAAATGCAATTTTGTCTCTAGCACTGTCTACACCATGTGAGAATTATAAATGAAAAAGAAACAGCCTGTGTGATCAAATCACCACATGTTCCACTAAATTTTGTTTTCAATTATACACTTGCTTTTTTTTCTACCTCATTCATTACAATTTCTGTTTCCATCATAGTTACGCCTGCTGCAATGAAACAAAAAAACACTATGACACTTACTAAAGAAAAAGCACACGCTCGTTCACTTGCCTCTCATACCATAGCACCATGTGTCCTCCTAGTGTTCAATCAAACCAAAAGCCACATACTTTATCTTGAAATGACAACAACCACCAGTCACTATTGCATACAACTTACAACAAAAAAACAAAGCTCAAATAACCTGTGGAACATGGGGTAACATTTATTCTTGATTTTATGACTGCATTCATTTTATGCCGTTGGATAATAATCAACCTTTTGTTTTATGCAGGTTATAAGTAACAACTCAATCTAAAATCTATGTTCTTGAATTCGTTTATAACAAATATGCTTCAAGATCTACGAAAGAAGTCTCTGCGTATCTACAAAGAAAACCGCTCGCTTTGATGAAGTTGACCTGTTACACAGCAATCTAATGTTCCATTCCCATATAACAATTAGTGAAACATGTTATGTATGCAAACACATCTTAAATTACTTTGTAACTGTTGTGGTCATTGTCAACTCACTCTGTTGTAAGACTTTATATGATTCCAGTTTGCAGCCTCTCAAATTGTCACAACTATAGCAGATTACTTATGTTGTTCAAGCAACAAACTTTGTAAGCTTCCGCCGCCCAAAATCGTCGTCCGCTTACCGCCCCGCAGCGGAGCGCGAGTTTACCCACTCGTTAAAATCATTTTGGGTGGTATATTAATAAATGAAGCAAATTGTTGGATGAGATTAACATGTAACCTGATAACTCGATAAACTCAACCCGACAACTCGCAACCCGATAGACCCGATACCTTATAAGGTCGGGTAGCGAGTTAGTTTTTATTTTTTCAAAACCCAATAAACCCGACCTGATAAGCCACAAACCCGACCCGATTGACACCCCTACTGACAACGTGCAACTTTGGAAACATTGGGGTGGTCTGCAGTACCTTTTTGCAATTTTGGACTACAAGTGAAATATGAAAAACGTTTGGGGACTAAACTTGTAATGTACTAAAGAATTTGTAGACACAAAATATTCGTTCAGTTCCTTTGTGATACCCACCAGACCGACATCCCCGTTGAATAAAAAATAGTAACCAAAGAAGTGTCCATTTCAGGTACATTCAAACTCGACCAGATTAAGATCTCACATTTGTTTGTTATGATTTTGTATTGAAATGAATAAAGGAGTATAAAATCATCAGTATTGTTAAATGTCTAGCAAAATAAAGTGGATGATGTTATTGAGGAGGAGGAGGAGGTTGATTTGAATTTGTGTTTGGGAGGCCAAGGAACCGCTTCGGAACCACAAGGAAAACGCCCCAAAGTTGCCTCTTTTGCGCTGTCAGGATCTTTTTCTTTTATAAATTTCTCAACCTTTTTATTTGTTTTTTTAGCTGGTAGTGACTAGAGAAATGACTAGTTTGGTACTTCTAGTCGTGACTCGTAAACGGCCAAAACTTGCTTCTTTTACACCGTCTCAATCTTATCTTTGTATAAACAAGTTACGGTCTTAGTTTTATTCGGAAGCTATAAGTTATTAGTTTTAGCAGAAATGGCTAGTTTGGTAATGCAAGTCGTAAACCGAGTAAGCTGTGTTTTTGTTGGTTGGATGTGCAAACTAGCGGAATTGTTTCGTTTTCTGATTAACTGTTTTTGACAAGTCTTATGCAATGCCCTTTGCTGTGCTCATTGACACTATGATCTATTATTTTTTCTGTGGGGGTTGACATGGTAAACTGGTGTTACTTTTTTTTTCAGGATGTGATAGCTTATTTCCATCTGCGCTTTCTCTAGAAAGCAGGCCTATTAGTATGACTGAGAGAATGCCTAATAGCTCAGGTCACTACGTTTGTTCCATATCTGATGACGATGGGAGTCTATTCATTTCTGATAGTAGTAAAATGGAGGTGGATGAAAATGTATCGCAAGAGATGGATGACCAAAATTTCGATGGATCTTACGGACGACTTGTTGCATTTGGTATATATTGCTGATTACTTCACCTCTTATAAGTTTTGTTGCGCTATTCTAGGTACTATGAGCTGAATAGCTGATAATGATCATCATGGCTTGCTAGGTCTTGTCTTTCTTGGATCACGATAATCTTTGTAGAGCAGCAAAGGTTTGCAGGCAATGGCGCGTAGCTAGTGCTCATGAAGACTTTTGGAGGTCCTTAAACTTTGAGAACAGGAACATTTCTCCACAACAATGTAAGACGGCTCTATTTTTTCTTGGTTATTAATGTATGGATGTACCTAGGTCCTAGGGAGCTGTATATAAGCTAAAAACAAACATGCTACCGGACTTTTGAAACGAATGAACATGCCTGGTCTGATTAAGTAGGTGTCAAGCTTAAAATGTCTGCCAAATCAAATTAAGGGAGTGGTCATCACTTTTTTCTGGGCTAAGCTAGATAGGGGTTTCATTACCCTATAAATCAATGGCCATGCTTTTTCATATGTATAAATATTGTGACTTGGGAAACACATGTCCAATCTTTGGCACCCAAGTATTGGATGCTGATTTGAGAACGATGATTTGAGAAAAAACTGGGAGCTTGGAGCAACTGAATTCTATTGGGAACATTCTTGACAACTGACACCTAAAATAGTTAAATCCTCTCTGATTTATGTGTTTGTCTTAGCACGAAGATAGGCAACAATGTGTGGTGTAATCAATTGTTTTTAAGTCACGTACTTGAATATCACAAGAATCTTTGGCACCCAAGTATTGGATCCTGTTTTGAGAAAAAACTGGGAGCCTGGAGGAAATGAATTCTATTGAGAATATCCTTTGCAAACGACACTTAAAAAGAGTAAAATCCTCTCTGCCCACTGAGAATTCTTGTCTTGATCATACTGCAAAGATGATAATGAAGATCATTGGGGAGTTGGGCGAGATGAGGCTTATATTGGAGTCAAGATACGACTATTATTGCCATGTTGTGCTGGTAGTTATTAATTTGAGAGTAGGATAGAACTTAAGTCAATGTGTTCTAATTAGAACATGATGCCATGTTTCAACTCATTCGTAACCTGTGCTTCATAGAAAAAGATCTAAAAACAACTTCGGTTTTATAACATTTATTTAGTAATTCTTCCACAAGTAAGTAAGTGACCTCTAGTCCTTGATCTGGCGATTGATACGAACCGGATTGATAATAGAATTGATAGAAGAAAATAAACAAGATGGATGGCTTATGTTAATGGGATTAACCGACCCCCCGATTGATAAACAAAACAATACTTAATATTCATTCCACATATCAATATTACAATCCTAATGCCCTATTTATAATAAAAGATATCCTAGACTTATTGACTAAGAAAACATAATAAAGTTGACTAAGAAAATGTAATAGAGGAAACTAAATAAACTAATTTTAATAATAATATGCAGGATCATATCAATACTCCCGCCCCCAAAAACACCTTGTCCTCAAGGTGTTGCTCCATAACGTCATATTGAGTAATTCCGGGATCCCATGTTCTTCTTTGAGCAGGAACTGGTTCTTGTAGACAGATCTCACATCCCAACTTCTGTTCTGCTTGATTTTGTTTGATTTTTCTTCCCAGCAGAATAAAACTTGGCTCAACAGGTGTAACAACGACGGGTGCAATAGGTGCAACAGCAATGGGTGCCACAACAATGGGTGCAACAGCAACTGGTGCCACAACAATGGGTGCAACAGCAACAACAAGTGCAACTACCGCAAACTCGTTCTTGTTAATCACCCCATCTGATTCGAGCACCATAAGAGGCTCATCCAAGTCATCGATTAACTTCTTCCCTAAATCTTCTTTCACTGCCAAGATTGGACTCGTAAAATCGCCTTTGTCCACGGCTGACGTAAGTATAAGCTCCTCTTTCTCCACCTCGTCACTACTGAAACATTGCCCACTATTTTCTTCAAAGCGTGGGATAGTGGCGGGAAGGGTGGTGGGTGGTTGTAGGGCTTTCAAGAGCTGCAACATCTCCGCGAATTGCCTATCAGCATCCGCTTTATTCTTGTCAATCGATTCTTGCATCCGATCAAAGCGATTTGATGTTTCTTTTTGCCATGCAAGGGTCTCCGATTTGAATTGCTCCAAATTGGCTTCAACATCATTGATCTTCGTCATGGCTGATCAATAATCTTCGTCAGTAATTTATGGATGTGAATAGTGATCCGGATGAATAGTGATCTGATGAATAGTAATTTTTTTGTTTTGAAACCCTAGAATCGAAACAACTCTATACCAATTGATACGAACCGGATCGATAATAGAATTGATAGAAGAAAATAAACAAGATAGATGGTTTATGTTAATGGGATAAACCGACCCCCCGATGGTTTATATTAATGAGATAAACCGACCCCCCATTGATAAACAAAACAATACTTAATATTCATTCCACATATCAATATTACAATCCTAATGCCCTATTTATAATAAAAGATATCCTAGACTTCTTGACTAAGAAAACATAATAAAGGAAACTACTAAATAGTTGACTAAGAAAATGTAATAGAGGAAACTAAATAAACTAATTTTAATAATAATATGCAGGATCATATCAATACTCCCGCCCCCAAAAACACCTTGTCCTCAAGGTGTTGCTTCAACATTCACCTCCTGTAATTCCCGGATCCCAAACTCTTCTTTTGACTGCCCTCCTCTCATGTCGGTCATCAGGCCTAAAATGTTGAAACACATGATTGTTCATGATATTTGATTCTATAAAAGAATTCAGGCAAAAGTTCCATTTCCTTTCTGATGGATGGTAATTGATCCCGGGATTCCACGTTACTCTATCTTCTCCCCTCCCTGGATCACAATGAAGCCCAATAATAAGTTCCAGCCCAAAAATCTGTCCACCCAAGTGTCGTTTTCTTGGCCCATGGGAAGGCACATCCTTCTCTCGTATACGTGACTGATCCCCTGCCCAAGTCGGGTTCGTGCTGTCTTGGCTATTCGCTGATTCCAGAACCCCGACACATGTGCAAATGTCTTCTGTATCCAAATCCTTAAATGTGCTGTCAGTTAGTGGTAGGTTTTTCCCACCACATTCATCAGCAACTTCTGTAACATGAGCACCTTTAAAACAATTGTCTTTTACCTCCTTGCCACTGAAACTTTGCCTTCTATTTTCTTCAAAGTGCGGGATAGTGGCGGGAAGGGTGGTGGGTGGTTGTAGGGCTTTGAGAGCATTCATGATTTCAGCGAATTGCCGATCCGCTTCAACCTTGTTTTTCTCAATCGTTGCTTGCAAAAAAGCCCATTGTTTCGCTGCCTCTGAGTTGATTGCAGCCTGATCGATCTTAAACCGTTCCAGATTCGCCTCCAATTGATCGATCCTAAACTGTTTCATTTTTTTTAAACCCTAGAATCGAAACAGCTCTGATACCAATTGATACGAACCGGATCGATAATAGAATTGATAGAAGAAAATAAACAAGATAGATGGTTTATGTTGATGGGATAAACCGACCCCCCGATGGTTTATATTAATGAGATAAACCGACCCCCAAGTAGTTCCAGTAGTTGTGTGACCTTTTGCCTTTATATTTAAAAATAACAACTGCTCTCTCAAATTGCCAATCTAAAGGTTGCTTTAGCACGGAAAGAAGGTGAACATGAACAATAGAAACTAACATGACCTACTGGGGTAGGATCCGATTTGTGAGCCAAAGAGTCGGAGGAAACCAGCAAGAGACATTGGAAGCAATGAGGTAACTCTAAATTTGATATCTTTGTTATCTTTGTTTCATTAATCTTTAACTGTGACTTTTTTTCTTGTAGGCGGTAAAAAGTATAGGTCGAGGCAGAAGACACAAAGCATTAACTTAGACGAGCTGCTAGGAAACTCGCCACCTTGGCCACTAATAAGCAGCCTCGGGTGAGATGTATGCAAATGATGATAGGGATATTGGATCATCTGGTGATTGTGTAGATAAAGTGATGGTAAACAAACTAGATGGATGATACGAACCGGATCGATTATATAATAGATGAGAAAATAAACAGATACGTGGATCTTATGTTTATGGATACACAGTCCCCCCGTTTGGTTTATATCAATGAGATAAATCGACCCCCAATTGATTAACAAATCAATACTTCATATTCATTCAACATCATAGAATTTAATCCTATTCAGTCTATATACTTAATTCATTATTTCTTGTTAGTAGTACAAGTCGGATGGCAATCTTTACCATTAATAAAACATATCTAGTAAATAAATAAAACTATTTTAATACTTATTTAACATAAGTTCCATAATTAGGTTATTTCATGGAGTATCATTGCTCTAGCCCGCAAAAAAGAACACCTATCGTCCTCAAGGTGTGCTCCAAAAATCTTGCCTCACCGTGGATTTAGGGATCTCATGTTCTTCGTTTGCATCCCATTTGTGTGCTTCTAGAACAAGTAGAGTACATGATATATTTTTTGAGCTGCTCTTATTGTAGACTTGTAATTGTTCATGTGATCCAATCTTTCAATCCATTACAGGAGGTAAATAGCTTTCTAGGTATTCTAGTTCGGACACATGCAAATACAAACTTTTTCCAAAACAACCTTGCCTTTACCTTCCTATTAGGACTCCGTTGATTTAATTGGACCCCCAAAAAATCTACTTGTCCCTCCTGATTAATCTCTTCCTTTATTGCTTCTTTGATCCATCTGTGAAACTTTTCAAACGCCAATGAGAAACCTTGACGCGCCCGTCTAAAAGATTCCTCCAGTTTAGATTGGTGCAACAACAATGTGGATTGTAACCGTTTCACCATCTCTACGATCTTAGCTAAGCCTTCTTCGTAGCTCTTTGCTTCCATTCCTAGTTATGAACAGTAATTTCTGGAGGTGAATAGTGATTTGGATGAATAGTGTTGTGATGAACAGTGGCCGATGAACAGTAATACATAAATAGTACATTTTTTTTAAAACCCTATAATCGAAACAACTCTAATACCAATTGATACGAACAGGATCGATTATAGAATTGATAGAAGAAAATAAACAAGATAGTGGCTTATGTTAATGGGATAAACCGACCCTCCGATGGTTTATATTAATGAGATAAACCGACCTCCAATTGATTAACAAATCAATACTTCATATTCATTCAACGTAATAAAAATTAGAACCCTAATGCCTTATTTATAATAAAAGACCCCTAGACTTAACTTGTTGCCTAAAAAAATATAATAAAAGAAACTAAATATACTAATTAATTAATAATATAATTATGATAAATTATATTAATGCAAGATCTTATCAATGGAGCACGTGGGACCCCTGGATCTTGGGAAGCAGAAAATTCTCGACTGTCAGATTCATTTTACCAAAAATATCTCCCTAAACAATCTTATAATATATGCCCAGGTGGAAATGGATTTGACGTTGCTACTACTGATGATCTTGATGAACTTGACTAGTGACTCCTCTAAGCCTGCTCTACTTTAGCAATATAATCACTCTAAACTTCCGTCTTTTTCTAACGGGAATATGCCAAAACGTAATAACTTAAATGCAAAGCCGATAAGGACCCCTGAACTAAGGTACATTCATGGCTAACTTGTATATATAAAGTCATCAAATATATCAGTAATTTATCTTATACTATATTAACGGTTTCATATGATTGATTACAGTAACAGGACAATGATTCCAAACATAATGGGGCCTTCCCTCTAGAAATAGACAAATGTCAGTTCCCTCAACGATGGCGGGAGGTGTTATTCTAAGCGAAATCATTGAGTGGTATAAAAAACGAAAAAAGAAGCTCCTCATTTTTAAAGTGGACTTTGAAAAGGCTTTTGATTCCATAAGCTGGAATTACTTGATTCACATTCTCGACAGTTTTGGATTTGGTAATAAATGGTGCTCTTGGATTAAAGCTTGTCTCAATTCTTCGAGAGCTTCTATTCTTATTAATGGTAGCCCTACATCTGAGTTTTCCATTAAGCGTGGTCTTAGGCAAGGAGATCCTCTATCTCCTTTCCTTTTCATCTTGGTTATGGAAGGTCTCCATAATGCTTTTGAGGAAGCAGTGGGAAATGGTTTGATTACTGGTGTTAATATTAAGAATTCTACTATCAATGTTTCCCATCTTTTCTATGCAGATGATGTGATCATTACTACGGATTGGAATGCTAAAGACATGGATAATATCATTCGTGTTCTCCATGTTTTCTATCTAGCCTCGGGTCTCAAGATTAATATTCACAAGTCTAATATTTATGGTATTGGGGTTAATAAAGATGAAGTTTTAAGTATGGCTAGCAATGCTGGTTGTATTGCAGGTGATATCCCTTTCAATTACCTTGGTCTCCCCATTGGTTCCAATATGAAGTCTATTGCTAGCTGGAAGACGCTTGTTGATCGTTTTCATATGAGGCTTTCCTCTTGGAAAGCTAATCTTCTGTCGATTGGGGGTCGTCTGACTCTTATCAAGTCTGTGCTTGGTAGTCTTGGTATCTACTATCTATCGATTTTCAGAGCACCCGAATCGGTCCTTCAAGACCTGGAAAGAATTCGGGCTAATTTTTTTTGGGGTGGTAATAAAGATAAAAACAAAATGGCTTGGGTCAAATGGCCAATTATTCTTAATTCTTTCGATAAAGGAGGGTTAAACATTGGCAGTCTTAAAGCTTTCAACCTTGCTCTTCTTCAAAAATGGCGTTGGAGGTTGCTTTCTTCCCCAAACGCCCTTTGGGTTCAGGTCATCAAAGCTTATCATGGTCAAGAAGGAGGTTTCGATACAAATGGTTGTAGCTTCAAGGGCATTTGGGCTAACATTGTTGGAACCTCCAATTTTCTCCACTCGAAAGGTATTATCTTATCTAACACTTTTCGTTTTAAAGCAGGTTGTGGCACTCGTATTCGATTTTGGAAAGATATTTGGGTAGGCGAGACTCCTCTTTTTACAAGGTACAATCGGCTCTATCATCTTGATCAAGACAAAGATTGTCTTATCATTGACCGTATTAATAATGGGCAATGGTCTTGGAATTGGTCTCGGACCAATCTTGGTGTTAGAAATCTTGCCTATTTATGTGACATGTTAAATGAGATCGGTCAACTAAATATTGATGTCAATGAAGATACTTGTACTTGGAGTCTTGGTCCTAATGGTACTTTTACCGTTAAGGATGCTCGTTATAGGATTGACCAAAATATCCTTCCCACTCTTGCTCATGCTACTACTTGGGATAAATCTATCCCCCGGAAGGTCAATGTGTTTATGTGGAGGCTTTCCTTGGACCGACTCCCTCATAGATTGAATCTCTCTTCGCGTGGTATGGATATTCCGGCCATCTCTTGTCCTTCTTGCAATGCCAATGTTGAATCTGCTAATCATGTTTTCTTCGAATGCGACATTGCTACCGATATGTGGAAGCTCGTTTTTAGATGGTGTGATATTCCTCTTTTTCAAGCTTCTTCTTGGGATTCTTTCAATGATTGGATCATCTCTTGGCATGCTTCTAAAGAGAAAAAACACAGGTTCTATGTTATTACTACTTCGGTTCTTTGGTGGCTTTGGAGATACCGAAATAGCGTCACGTTTAACTCTCAACCGTTGAGGAAAAGTGATCTATTCGATAATGTTCGTTTCTCTTCATTTTCGTGGCTTCACAATAGGGACCATATGAAGTTATCTTGGAATGACTGGCTTATGTATCCCCTTTCGATCACGCGTAATGGCAATGGTTAGAGCTGCTTTTGGTTTTTTCCTGAAGCTGGCGTTCAAGTTCGCTGGGTTGGCGTACCTGTACGCCAAGGTTTTTTCGTTTGGCATCTTCGTCGGTTTTGAGGATGGTTCTTCTTTTCATCCTTCTCTCGGGACTTGTTTGGGGTTTCATCAAAATCCATCCCGAAGTGAAAACCGGTGGATCGGCCTTTGGGATGGAGGGTTTTTCTTTTGCCGAAGTGAAAACTGATCCGTCGGCCTTCGTGTTAAAAGTTTTTTCATCCCTTTTGATTCCATCGCAGTTAAAGTCTCGGGATTTTACCATTTTTTGATGTTATGTAATTCTTTTTGTTGATTCTATTGTACTTTAAGTTTCTAGCGTCTTGCTAGACTCTTTTTATATATATTCCATCTTTGTCGTTCAAAAAAAATAAATCACAACCTACAGGTTTTATCATTGTCTAACATGTCTAACATATGTGTCATTAGTTTTCTAGTAATCATTATTAGTTATGTTAGCATGATTTAATTATTTTTTCGATTTAAATTCACATTTAATGTTAAAACATGTTAAGATGTACTTATATTATATGCATGTAAAATATTACCTTTTAAATATTTAATCAAAGTGTCAAGATATCTTTTTTTGAAAGGGACGTCAATATATCTTATCTTATCTCGATCTAGTCTGACTAATGCAATTGCTGGGACTATCTAGATTCGGAATCTACTTCGTTAGCTAAATAGTCAGTCAAACATCAACGGACAAAGCATATTGAGATTGATATATTTACTTGAATTCCTGACATGGTTGCTTGGGGTACTCTTCGTGTGCTTCATGTCCTTTCTGTTGTCATTATGCTGACATATATAATAAGGGGTTGCGATCTGCTTTGTTTGAAGAGTTTATATCTAGTTTGAGTTTTTGGTCTTTATGGAAAACAAGAGTTATAGTTTAAAAATTATTTTAACAATTAACACAAACAATCATAAATTGCAGCGGAAGCATAACCTTTGAAAACACATTTTCATATCCAGTGATCCATATACATGCGTGATAGCTAATCAGAAAATGATAACAAAAATTGTGTACCTTTGTTTGCATAGGAGATCAACATGAACACTAGGATCTAAGGATAAGATCCTCTCACGGTTATTGTACGTTAACGCTCAAACAACTTGAGTAGAGTGCTAGATCTTGGTCCATTTAACCAACACGCGTATAAATCCAATTGCTAGAATAAATCACGAGTATGTGTTCGTGTATGTGTGATGCTTGGTTGAAACCAATTAGGAGAGAAGGGAGAAATCCGAAAATTACATTAGGAGAATTAACAAAAACCCTAATTTTACATTTGTATTTATAGACCCCTTAAAAGATAATTACATACATTAAATATAAGATAAATTTTATGTTTAAATAAGATAAACTCTTGATATAATTACAATAATTACTATATTTAAATTTTTTGATATTATATCATGATATACTATCTTATTAAATAAGTAATTGAACCAACCATAGTCTAACACATCCCATATGGGTTCGGCCGAACCTACAAGCAGGGACGGAGCCAGGATTTTACGTTAAGGAGGGCGAACTTTGGTATGAAATGCTAACGACAAACTCTGTATATGTGATCGAAACATGTTGTTTTGTAAACGATCATGCTTGTAGTAAAAACAAGCCGAAAACATGTATGAAAAGCATGCAGTAAACTAAAATGTTAAGAAAAGAGTTATGAAATTTTGTGCAGTTTGCATTTGTTGTAATCAAGTCAAGCTTTTATCAAGAAACTTGAGCTCGAGCTCTTATCAAGCTTTAATATATAATAAATTCATATAAGTAATAAAGGAGTAATTTGAGTATTAACTTAATTATAAGAACCTATTTTATAAATAAATGAATAATTATATTCTAAAATGACCTTTAACCCTAATTAATATAACGATTTATATTCTATTGCTCTGTATTCTTCATCCATAGTTTTGACTTTTGAGAACATTAGCCAAAACTAATCAAAAACTAATTAGTACTTAGGCTAATGTACGTTTTTGTTGAAATACTTTGTACGTTTAAACATTAATTAGTACGTTGGCTTATGTTTCATTCTAATGTTTGACTTTGGTACGAGAATGTTATTGTTAGTTTTATTAGTGTTTAATGAATCTACTTTGGTTTTCACTTATGGTTTTTGTTTATTTTACTTTATGCATATGTTTATTGATGAGTTTGGGCGTTTCTCTATTAAATATATTAATTTCATACACATTCAAGCTTTTCAAGCTAAGCTCAAGCTTTAATCAAATCCTACTCAAGCCAAGCACAAGCCTATATGGTTAAAGCTTGACGAGCTATCAAGCCAAGCTCAAGCCTATTATTATTATTTCAAGCCAAGCTCAAGCCCTGTCAAGCTCGAGCTTGGCTTGACTCGATTACACCCCTATTAACAAGTCTGTGAAAAAATATTATTTACCGACTATCGCGTTTTTACCTTGCAAGCATATATTTAAATTTCTGTGACTTATTTCAGAAAAGTCGCGCGTTTTGTATTTTTCGAGTATCATAAATGTATCGGTAAATAACAAAATCTTTGAGCAAGCTTAATATCTTAAAGATCCTAAATAAATATCTAGTGGGAAGGAATCAAGATTTATCAACTTTGGCCCCTCTCCTTCTTGTTGGTGTCGTCCCCCCTTCCCAATGCCAACATGCCCCCATCATTTTAGCTAGTTGGTCTCCCTAGTACACTATATTCCCTTTAGATTCTAAATGGAAAGGTTCTAGGTTCAATTCAAATGCATGAACCTATCCATTACTTATTCATTTATCCCTCATTTCATCCAATATTTTCATTCTCTCTAAAACACACACTTTAAAAACTCTCTCTTTTCTCTCTTCTTGCTTGCGTCGGCCGAACCCAAAACAAAACCATTTTTGGTGTTTTTGCTCCTTGATTCAAGATTTGTTGATGGTTTGTTGATCGTGGTTCATTCCAAGTGTTATTGGGTTTATTCTTTTGGATATTTCGAGGTTTTTTTTGGGTAAAGAATATTATATTCATAGTTTTGGGGGTTAAAGTTCAAGTCTTTCTTCACAATCTTTTTCTCAACAAGTAAGTGTTGTCATTCTCTTCGTTCGTGTAAACTTTATATATATTCGTTCGTTTACCATCATCTCTTTTTCTTAAAAATGATATCATCCATGTTTGAGGTTTTTGTTTTCACCTTATGATTGGAAAAGCTTATCTACTTGTTGTATACGAATAGCAAGTGCTGGTATAAATAGGAAGAATAGCTTATGAGTAAAAGCCAAACATTACATTTTAGATTTCTATTCATGATGCGATCTAACACTTTTAGAAAAAAAAAGAACATAATTATATTAATAAAAATGAAAATTGGCTTGTGATTTAGTTTTTTCACTTGAGACAAAAAGTAAATTTTAGAAGAGCATGAGATGCACTGCCGAGATATAGACTCGTATTCAGCAAAAAGTGATATTATGTTAGTTCACTTTTTTATAAATCTATCATATTTTAAATAAAACAACAATTAAAATGAAACTATTATATAATTTAAATAGCATGAAGTACTACGTAGTACATGTAAAGTAATTTTTAAACATATTATAAGGTAAAATGTAAGAAAGATAAAACTATAAGGTACAAAAGTGAACATTTTTAAGAATACAATACCTCCTCTTCTTCCTTTAGTCTCACCTGCAAAAGAGAAAAAAGAAAGATAAAAACGCAAAACACAAACAGATACATTGATACATAAAAAGAAAGAACACAAACACATACAAAACATAAACACAACTTAGGATGACAAAGATAAAAAAGTTCTTCGAATAAATTAGGAGGGGCCCAACTAACCCTTCTTAGTGAACATTCTATAAACATGCTCAACTTAATATGTAAAAGTGTGGTCTTATGGGCTGGTTGCGAGGGGCCAGCACCCCCTAGTCCCCCCTCCCCCGCCTCTGCCTACAAGGCCTAAATGCCCATCCATTTGATTATTGGTTTAAGCTTAATGTTGCACTGAATAAGCCTATTCTCATTTTCACTTAATTGGATCATTTACGTATTTACAATAAATACATTATACTAAAGTCTCACGTTATAGTGTGTGATCCCACGGAATCATATTATGTTAATGAAAGTATTAGTTATGTTCTATCATCCACATATTCCTACAAACTCCCACTCAGACATGCATATAACTTCAAGGTAATTAACACCGACAGACAACCGTCTGACTACGTCATACTATTTGCCTCCCCAAAATACACGACTTGTTCGTCCGTTGATAAAACCAAACAACTACATTAATTGTTATTGGTTTTATGATTTGAGCTTTATTCTTATTTCCTTTGTTTTTTATACATGTTAACTTGAGACATGAATTAAGCCATCTCAAACTGTTAACATTTATTTCTCAAGCTAAAATTATTGACATTATTAAAGTAAGCTACAAAAACAATTTAACTTTTACTTCAATCACGACCGTGTAAATATTAGACAATTCAACGAGTGACCAAGTATCATGCTATCTAAAAGAGGAACAAATCCCTTAGCCTACATCCACTTTTCAATACACAATTTGTAATACCCAAGGCACCTATGTATGGCCTCGAGTTACTAAGTCGTTGGAGATGAATCAAAGCAAACTCGTCATATATAACAAATGTGCTATATATAAAAATTCTAAGAACACTCAAGAATACAAAATCATAAACGCGACTCTAGTGTTGAGCATAATAGACTGCGGACCGGACCGGACCAAACATATTTCTGTCCGGTCATCGGTCCATCATTTTCCTCATATTCGGTCTTCAGTCCGGTCCGGTCCGGTTCGATCTCAAAAAAATTAGAAATTATGCGTTGATGGACCGAACTGAACCGACCCGTATATGGACCGCCCATTTCGGTCCGGTCATCGGTCCGATGTTTTGGACAAAATCGGTTTTTGATCCGGTACGATCTTTGTCGGTCCAGTCTGATTTTTGGACCGTGATCAACACTACGCGGATCACCAATTGACAACCATCCACGTGATGACGTCTCGTACGGGTCATCCAACATTTGTGCCCTCGTATGCAAGAAATTTTTTGGTATGTAAATGATATCCGCTCAAAACAAAAAAGTGCATATATGTAAGAGCTCATAAGTTAGTGCCCATTTTGTAAATTTTTATAACTATAAACTAGTACATATAAAATGGAAGGAAAAATCAAGTGTTACCTTTCCTTCCTCCCTCTGAAAGTACCAGTTCTAACAGCTCCGCCGCTGCTAAACCCACTCACGGCGGCGCTATTACCATATCATCCGCCGCAAAACTTATAAATCAATCACATCAAGCCACGTGTCACTACCCACTTTCTTGACCCAACTCATCAAGTTAGGTTAAGTTCAAAACCATACACACCCACCTGCTTTAACTTCTTCTTATATATTCAAGTAAGATTCTTTTCAATTATTATTTTTTATTTTAGTTTACAGCTTATATAGCCGACTTATGGCTTATATGGTTTTCGGCATAAGCTCACTTTTTGTGGCTTATTTTGAAACTTTTCGGCTATATAAGTTTGAACAAACACCCCCCTATATAAGCTCGTAAGTTTCAAAATAAGCCGAACCCAAAGCCATTGCAAGTTCCGTGTTTCTGGGGGTGTTTGGCTTAGCTTATTAAAAGAAGCTTATTGTATTTTGATAACACAATAAGCTAATAAGCACCTAAGTAAGCTTATAACATCTATTATCAACATTGACGAATTACTAATTTTTTCACTAGTATATTCAAAATGAAAAAAATAAGCATATCGAACACCCACTTAATAAGCAATTACAAACACATGTGAATTAGAGGTTTGGCAACCAAATGCGAAAATGTCTATTTAATTTAATTGCCATTTTGAGAAAAAAATTTATGCTTGCGTTTTTAGTATTAGTGTTGCAATTCTTTAAAAAGCGATAGGATCTTAGAATTGGTGACGTGGGTTGCTTCTTTGTGTGTGTGGCCAAAACACTAGCATGGTTTTGTCAACATTGTCTCATGGTTCGAAGATAATCTATTTCCAAGATTTGTTTGTGATACTTATATACTTCTCTGTTGTATGAGTTAGCAGGAAACAATGGTGGCCATGGAGGGTGTAGTCGATGAATCGAGGTAAAATCCTAACATATTTGATACTTTTCGTTTAGTTACATCGTTGTTTATAAGAATGTATGGTGTGTTTCTGAATTTTATATTTCAATTCGGTTAACACACGTTATCTTTCTTTTTTAGCTTGAACGGAGATGATAGCAATATGATGATCATGACAAAAAAGAAAAATAAGTCTAAAGACAAAAATTCAAAACAGGTATACCGTGATAATTCTTGGTTTTTGAAATCTAAATAATTGTTACATCTTTTTTACATAAGGTCTTAATGGATAGATACTTTTTCGTTTTGTTCTTATTCTTTGAAGGGTTCTCAAAAGTCGAAGAAAAAAGAAAGACGTACTAAACAAAGCAACTCCCAGAAGCGAAAACTCAAGAAGCTTGAGGTTTGTGCATCAGTTTATGTGTTTGATCCATGCATCCTGCTTTATAGAATAGACTCCGTTTGGTTCAAATGTGACTGATTTTTTATTGAATGCAGGAGGACAAGGAAAAATCAGCTCTTTTAACTCAAAGCCTCGAGATATTAGAGTATGTGAACTTGTATCAGATACTCGGTCCATGCAAATGTTAAGAGTTTTTTTACAATGACTCGTTCATTTAATTTTTCAGGAAGTACAAACTCCAGGACGATGCTTATTCACTCATGTGGTCGTCCAGCAATCTAGGCCAGGTTAGTGTTTTGTCCTTCTCTTCAGAGAACTGTACTTTTGGAAATTTGTGTTAATTTGTAACATCTAAATATTCATAGGTGGAAACTGCCCGGGAGAAGCGCAGAAGAGAAATGCAATTTGCTAAGACGGGCTTGGTATTGCAACACAATGATCGACCTCTAAAAAGAAGAGCCACTGAAAATGATTCTGACGATATTGAACACATTGAACCCGATTTAAGTGAAGTTCACTCTAGCCCACTTGACAAAGAGGATGTCTTAGTTCAAACTAGTAACAAAGTTGTCGAAATCGTAAATGCCATACCTTCTCCTCAGAAATCATCTCCTGAGATATCATGTAACAAAGAAGCTGAAAAAATTGCGGCGTTAGACCCTCCTGGGTTTGTTAAGAAAGTTAATAATTACGATAGTGACACACCTATGCTAGAAGAACCTAAATCTGCATTACCGGAATCTAGCGGTGATATAAGCATGGTAAATTCTAAGGTATTATACATTAAACACTTTAGAAGTCTTGGTTCAGTTTTAGGAGTTTTTTTGCATAAAGTATCAACTTACTTGTTCATTTGTCCCATTATATTCGCTGTACTTATTTATACATTTAACTCATCTAAAGATGTCTTTGTATCCTGATTGGGTCGTTTTGGTTTTCAAAAATGATAAGAGAAAGACTATGTCCACATAAATTTTACAAAGAAACTTCCATAAAATGAGTTGTCTTTGTTTTGATTGGTGTTTTTTGCTTTAATTTCTCTCTTTTCTTTGATTAAACCAATCACAATTCACACATAGCCAATTCAATTTTCTAAAATTTGTTTTGTATAATTTGTGTGAGTGTAGCATATCTCAAATGATAATTCTTAATTACAATGCTAAATTCTATGTAAAAATGTTTAAGAATTTGGGTTAGCAAATGACCGAAACGGGACACAAAGTCATCTTTAAATGTCTGAAATGTGCAAAAAGAGTACGGTGACCAAAACGGGACATTTAAAAAGTACATCATATATTATGCAGAAAAAAGAAGGGTATTGTGAATGCATGTTGTTTATTATTTTGCCTTCAGATTGTGTACACTATTTTTTCATCAATAGGGGCTTAATATGTTACAGGAGGTAGTCCACCGTGTAAAGACTGCGGCTCCTTCCCTGGGACCTCTAGAGGTTCCCACAGTGATTCCCATATCGAGGCCAAAGGAGGTTGCGAGCAATAGGATGGATCTTCCTATAGTCATGATGGAACAGGAGATTATGGAAGCCATATATGAAAATATCAGTGTTATCATATGTGGTGAAACAGGGTGTGGTAAGACTACACAAGTTCCTCAGGTGAGCATCTTTATTTTTGATAAAAACTAGTTTTTCTATTTAGTGTTGTAATATTTTATATAAATAGTGTTTTCAATCTTTCAGTTTTTATACGAAGCTGGATTTGGCTCAAAAAACTGTACTAGTAGAAGTGGTATGATTGGTGTTACACAGCCGCGTCGTGTGGCTGTGCTAGCAACAGCAAGGCGTGTGGCGTATGAGCTAGGTCTTGGTCTAGGCAAAGAGGTCGGTTTTCAAGTTAGACATGACAAGAAGATTGGTGACAGCTGTGCCATTAAGTTTATGACTGATGGAATATTGCTTCGAGAGTTGCAGGTTTCTGTTCTGTTCTCTTATTACAGCATCTAATTTGAAGGTTTTGGTAAATATCACGTGAGACCAGAGTTGTTGATGATGCCATCTTTATGTTACAGAATGACTTTCTATTGAAGCGATACTCGACAATAATATTGGATGAAGCTCATGAGAGGAGTCTGAATACAGACATACTTACTGGGATGTTGTCTCGAATTATAGTAGAACGCCATGTAAGTTAGCTGATAGATTTATGAGTTGCCTATTTTATACAAAAAAACTACCACTTTATGTATTGAAGCATGCTCTAAAGTGCTAAGCCCCGGTTTATAAGTATTTTTATTGATAGATAATGATAACATCATTAGAATTTTTCAATATAATAATATGATTTATCTATTTATAAAAAGCAATAATCTGGGGCAAATCAATATCTCATGCGCTACATGAAAATATTTCTTTTCTTTTTTAGATTTAACTTGTACAAGTACAACTGCGTGTTACTTTTGATTTTTATTTTGCTTACTTTGCCAATGGGCGTGATCTTGTGTGAATTGCAGAAAATATATGAACAGCAAAAAGAGTACGAGGTTACGACAGGAAAGATAATTAGCCCTGAAAAAAAGATTTTCCCCTTACGGCTCATATTGATGAGTGCCACCATGCGTGTTGAAGACTTTGTGGCTGGGGGTAAAATGTTTGCTAATCCGCCACCTGTAATTGAAGTTCCTACTCGACAATATCCAGTAACTACACATTTCTCGAAAAGAACAGATATCGTGGACTACATTGGCCAAGCTTATAAAAAAATATTAGCAATTCACAAAAAACTTCCATCTGGTGGAATACTCGTGTTTGTGACAGGCCAAAGGGAAGTAGAATACTTATGCCGTAAGCTGCGTAAAGCATCTCTTGACATGACCAAAAGGAAGTCAGTTGTAAATAGCGATGTCATCAACGAGGTCACTCCTGACATGAAGGAAATCGATGAAGCATGTGAGATGGAAAATGACCAACAAACAGATAGGTTTAGCTCTTATGATGTAGAAGCTGACTGTGATGAGTCAGATGATGACGAGTCTTTGTTATCATTCGAATCTGATGACGAAAGTGATCTTGAGGTAGAGACTGATAAAGTCGGCGCTGCTACAAGAGAACCTGATAACAACACTGTTGATGTTTTAGAGGATAGTGATAATTTTGCTTCATTGAAAGCTGCTTTTGAAGCTTTGTCTGGTAAAACTTCTGATAATAAATCCGATAGCAGCCCTCAAGATGATACGACTCCTGGCGAACCAAAAAAACAATTAACAAAAGATGATTCCCCTGGTGGGCTATGTGTTCTACCTCTTTATGCTATGCTTCCTGCATCTGCACAGCTTCGTGTGTTTGAGGATATGAAGGAAGGAGAGCGGTTAGTGGTAGTTGCAACTAATGTTGCTGAAACGTCACTAACGATTCCAGGCATTAAATATGTTGTTGACACTGGGAGAGAAAAGGTTAAGAATTACAATTCGTCAAATGGAATGGAAACATATGAAGTAAACTGGACAAGTAAAGCGTCTGCAGCTCAACGTGCTGGAAGAGCGGGAAGAACAGGGCCCGGTCATTGTTATCGTCTATATTCTTCTGCTGTTTTCAGCAATATATTTAATGAATATTCAACTGCTGAAATCTTGAAAATACCTGTTGATGGTGTTGTTCTTCTCATGAAATCCATGGGTATTAAAGAGGTATTGTATTCTTCTATATTTTTACTCATCAAACGTTCTTTCTTGAAGCACAACTTACTTTGTCATTTGTCGTGTTTAAGTCATTGTACTACTTTTTTGTACATTTGAGTAAAAGATGATTCCATTTTGTGTTTGGGTCATTTGTAACCAGTAATGTTATTATTTCTTAATAAGTTTTCACATTATATATTAATATAACATTTTCATACATCAACTTAACATTTTATATTAAAATATCATCTTTGAAAGTCACTTTTAATGATCTTTTTCTTAGAAAACTGATATGTTAGTATTTTATGCGAAATAAAACTCCTTTGGCATATATGTTTTTTTAAGTGATTTCTGTTTAACAGGTTATAAAGTTCCCGTTTCCGACCCCTCCAGAATCCAAAGCTTTATATGAAGCCGATGTCTGTTTAAAGTCTTTAGAAGCACTTGACTGTGATGGGAATCTAACGCCTCTCGGGAAAGCAATGTCACGTTATCCAATGAGTCCTCGTCACTCACGGATGCTTCTTACAGTTGTTCAAATCTTAAACAAGGGAGAAACCTCTGCTAGACAGAACCTAATTCTAGGATACGCTCTCGCAGCTGCTGCAGCTTTAAGCTTGTCAAACCCTTTCGTAATGCAGTTTGAAGGTGACCGCGCTGAAGTGGACACCACTGAAAACATTGACGCTAAAGATGAAAGAAGAAAAAAGAAGAAGTTAAAAGAAATCTCCAAAACATCGCGTGAGAGATTTTATAACCCAACCAGTGACGCATTAACCGTATCTTATGCGTTACAGTGTTTCGAACTATCGGAAAACCGGGAAGAATTTTGTAACGAGAATTCGTTACACCTTAAAACCATGGAAGAAATGTCGAAGCTGAGGAAACAACTTTTACATTTAGTGTTTAACCAAACTCTATCCGATACACAACAGGACTTTTTATGGACGTATGGCAATATGGACGACGTGGAAAGATCTTGGATGGTTTATTCTAATAAACACCCTTTAAAGTTGAATGAGGAGGAATTATTAGGGAAAGCGATATGCGCTGGTTGGGCAGATAGAGTTGCTAAGCGTGTTAAAGGAATTACGGGATTATCAGAGGACGATAGAAAAGTCACCTCGAACCGATACCAAGCTCATAAAGTCAACGAAACAGTGTTCCTTCATCGATGGTCATCTGTTTCCCGAACCGGCCCTGAGTTTTTGGTTTTTAGCGAACTTGTTGAGCGGAAACGACCTTATATTCATGGAGCTACACGAGTGAAACCCGAGTGGCTTGCTGAATATTCTTCCTATCTTTGTAGCTTCTCGGCACCAATTGTGGACCGGAGACCTTATTATGATGCTCAGACTGATGAAGTTTATAATTTGGTGGTACCTAGTTTTGGTGATCATTTATGGCAGCTTCCACCACGTGGCTTACCTGTGAAAGATGAGAAAGTCCGAGCAAATGTTTTTTGTCACTCTTTGCTTGATGGCACCGTGTTACCTTGTGTAAGAAAAGTGAGGGAGTTTATGGCGGCCCCACCTGCAAGTGTTTTGAAGGCGGAGACAGCGGGTCATAAGAAGTTTGGGAAACTTGTTTATGAGTTGAGGAAAAGGCGCATTGACAGTTGTGTGATGCTAAGGAAGGTATGGGATGAAAACACGACTACGTTGTATTCTGAATTTTTGGACTGGTTTCAGGAGGGATTCAAAAGTAATTTTGATAAGTTGTGGGAAAGAATGCAGCAGGAAGTACGTTTAGATCCTCACGAACGTTTTGCTAAACAAGCGAAGAAAGAGAAAGGCAGAAAAACAGTATCCTGAACTGGAAACAGGCTCAAATCATCGTTGCTTGAGATTTAATGTGCAGAGTGCGCAGCTAGTTTTGCATCTTTTAATTATTTTGAGGAATATTACACTGTAACATTTGAGGGATTTGCCAACTACAGATCCCAGAAATTTTGTTAGTATTAATTGATTACTTAAAGTTTTTAATATTTATTTGTGACTTGGCCTATATTCTTTGTGACTTATAAACACCCGTATTCCGTTACATCCCTCATGATTCAGTTGCAGAGTTAGATTCAGTGCTAGAAAATCACGGAATGACATGAAAACATGCATCTATGACTTAAGCTTATAGATACACTATTTTTGTGATAGAAAATTGTTTGGTCGCCAACCGAGTAGTTATGACCAACGTGTCGGCCAGAGATGATTCGCTTAATAGCACAAACTACCTGAATGTATTCTTTTTTGCGCTATTTGGACAAAGCATATGCATTCTCTAGTAAACTCAGTTTAAATAAAAACCGGCTCCCCTTAACCAAAAATCCAAATCTCAGACTCTTTTTGTAACATTGGGATATAGTTTAATCATTTATTTTGTATCAGTGTTTGGTATGGATGCAGATGCATGCACCTGTGAATCTAAGAATATGACATATAAGTGACTTGTTCATGAACCTTGCTATACCAGTGGACTTTTGACCAAAACTTTGCAACTGTTACATATTTTTTAAGAAAAAAGTTGGTTTATTTCTTGCAGAAAAGCAAAGCATACTATACGGAATATGGTGGAATTTTAGACCATGTGTAGGTCCAAATTGATAACTTTCTACTAAAAATTGTTCAGTCTCCAACAAGTTAGCAAACTTTAAAGCTATAACAGAAATAGGATGGATTTGTGCGATTGCTTTGGGACCCAATGGCCTGATGATGATCTGCTGATCAAGTACCAATACATATCAGATTTCTTCATTGCCTTTGCATACTTCTCCATTCCTTTGGAACTTATTTACTTTGTCCAGAAGTCGGCTTTTTTCCCTTACAGATGGGTACTTGTACAATTTGGTGCTTTTATCGTTCTTTGTGGGGCGTCCCACTTAATAAACCTGTGGACATTTTCCTCACACTCCAGAAGTGTTGCCTTACTAATGACTCTCGCTAAAGTGTCTACTGCTTTCGTGTCATGTCTCACAGCTTTAACACTTGTTCGCGTTATACCTGACCTATTGAGTGTGAAAATTAGGGAGTCATTTTTGAGGAAACTAGCAGAAGATCTTGATAGGGAAAAGGGGTTCATTATTAAAGAGGAGGAAACTGGAAGGCAGGTTAGAATGCTAACACATGAAATTAGAAGCACACTTGATCGACATATCATATTGAAAACCACGTTAGTTGAGCTTGGTAAGACGTTGGATCTTGAGGAATGTGTACTCTGGATGCCGTCCTCAATAGGTAACAGTATGGTCCTTTGGGTATCTTATTCGTTGCACAATATAATTCCTTATGGCACAACGGTTCCCATGAATCTCACTGAAGTGAACCAAGTGTTTAATAGCGCTCTAGCGGTGAAGCTTCAACCTGCAAGCCCGTTGGCAAGAATTAGACCCCGTGCGGGAACCAGTATGTCGCCTCAAGTTGTTGCTGTTCGTGTACCTCTCTTGCATCTTTCTAATTTTGAAACTGATGATTGGCCCGATCAATCTGGAAAGAATTACGCGATCATGGTTTTGATTCTTCCTCTCAATGGTGGAAGAAAGTGGCGTCACCACGAATTGGAGCTCGTTGAAGTTGTTGCTGACCAGGTTGGTAATCGAGTTAATATGATAATATCCATATTCCATAATATCATGCAGGTTAATTTACACTCGCAATGACCATTCAGGAGAAAAAACATGCATGCTCACAATGACTCGATGCCATCTTGGTTCAAGTTTTATCGACTTTTATAGGCTTGAAGTACAAGGTTATATATGCATTTTTTTAATGACATAAAATCATTTCAAAACTGAGTTTATACATGCATGATGCGACAGTGGGTCTTTAATTGATGGGTCAAAATGGGTAATTTTAGTTTTGAAGTTTATGTCATCATGGAAATGTTTAGGTATTTAATTTTTGTTGAATTTAGGTTGCTGTGGCGCTTTCTCATGCTGCGATTCTAGAAGAGTCTACAAGAGCGCGTGACCAGCTGATGAAACAAAATATTGCTCTGGATTTGGCTGGACAAGAGGCAGAGACGGCTATCCATGCTCGTAATGATTTTCTTGCTGTGATGAATCATGAGATGAGAACACCTATGCATGCAATTATTGCATTGTCGTCACTTGTTTTAGAAACCCAACTTACTACAGAGCAGAGGGCCATAGTAGAGACGATTCTTAAGAGTAGTAATCTTTTGGCAGCACTCATAAATGATGTTCTTGACCTTTCTAGGCTTGAAGACGGTAGCCTAGAATTGGAACAAGAAGTCTTTGACCTTCATGGGTTGTTCAATGAGGTAGTGAGATTGATAAATCCTATTGCCTGTGTCAAAAACATATCTATGACGCTGAACTGTGACAACGGTGTTTATGGCATTGGTGACGAGAAGCGGCTTTTGCAAATCATGTTGAATGTTGTTGGTAACGCGGTTAAATTCACTAAAGAAGGCCATGTTTCAGTTGAGGCCTCTATTTTGAGTTCAGAGCACGCAGGAGAGTGGCAAACAACCCCTGAGTTATTACTTCCCACAATAATCGACGGCCTGTTTCACCTACTTGTTAAGGTTGCTAAACCTAATCTAGTCATATAATTCACTACTTTTAGAAATAATCACTTCAGATAAACCGTTGTTGCTCATGCAGGTTAAGGATTCTGGTTGTGGCATCTCGGAACAAGACATTCCACGTCTCTTTACCAAATTTTCAAGCAGCAACAATGGTACAGGCCTGGGGCTTGCCATATGCAAAAGGTATCAACTGTTTCTGTTCCTGTTCTTCCAAATTGCATCGACTTTTTAAGGTTTGTTTGTCTCATATTTGGATCTATAATGTCAGGTTTGTGAATCTAATGGGTGGGCGTATATGGATCGAGAGTGATGGGTTGGGAAAGGGTACAACGGTCACATTTTTTGTGAAGCTCGGACACTGCAATATCCCAAGTCACCCAATCATTCAACACACTGATCCAGACGTTGCAAGATAAACAACACATCAAGTTACTGATAAACTCATAACAGACAAACATTGATCAAGAGGCTTCATTGCCGCATTAATTAGTATTTAGCTTCACTATTTATGTACGCTGTGATTTAGTGACAAGAATGCGTCTTACAAACATAGTTTCAACTTCTATATGTGATGTGATTTCATTACTACTTTAGATAAAACAGGAGCAAAAATAGTGCCAAGAACTCCATGTAATATAACCAAACATTAAACAAGCAGAATAGTATCAAGGTCATCTAAATAAAACTGTTTTATAACAACGAGAACCGACATGTCAAAAAACTAAACTGCAAGGCTAATAGAAACACCAAATCACACCGTACATGAAGTCTTTGACCTTCATGAGTTGTTCAATGAGTTAATGAGATTGATAAATCCTATTGGCTGTGTCAAACATATTTATGACGCTGAACTGTGACAAGGGTGTTTATGGCATTGGCGACGAGAAGCGGCTTATGCATATCATGTTGAATGTTGCTGGTAACGCAGTTAAATTCACTAAATAAGGCCATGTTCCAGTTGTGGCCTCGAGAGTGGCAAACCCCTGAATTATTACTTCCCACAATAAGGGACGACCTATTTTACCTACTTGTCACGGTCAGCTAAACCTAATCTAGTCATATAATTCACAACTTTAAAAAATAATCACTTCAGATAAATCGTTGTTGCTCATGCAGGTTAGAGATTCTGGTTGTGGCATCACGAAACAAGACATTTCGCGCCTCTACGAAATTTTCAAACAGCAACAGTGGTGCCGGCCTGGGGCTTGCCATATGCCATATGCAAAAGGAGTCGACTGTTTTTGTTCTAAATTACATTGAATTTTTAAGACTTGTTTGCCTCATGTTTGGAACTATAATGTTAGGTTTGCGAATCTGATGGACGGGCGTTTATGGGTCAAGAGTAAAGGGTTTGACAAGGGTACCAGGGTCACATTTTTGTGAAGCTAGGACACAAAAATATCTTAAGTCACCCAATCATACATCATACAGATCCAGATATTGCAAGAGAAACACATAAAGTTGGTGGTAAACTCATCACAGACAAACATTGATCAAGAGGCTTCATTCCCGCATTAGTTGGAGAGTATTTAGCTTTTTACGTACATTCATGACAAGAACGCGTCTTACAAACATGGTTTCAACATTTATGTGTGATGTGATCTCATTACTACTTAAGATAAAACAGAACAGCATAAATAGTGCAAAGAACTCCATGTAATATAACCAAACATTAAACAAGCAGCATAGTATCAACGCCATCTAAATGAAACTGTTTTATAACATAACAAGAACCGACATGTCAAAAAACTAAACTGCAAGGCTAACAGAAACACCAACATATTCTTAATCACCATCATACAGACCTCACTTCTTGGATTTCTTAGTTGCCCTGAAAAAAGAAACAACACTCGTCATATTATCAAACCATAAAACAAACATTAACATCATAGAAAAAACGTGTGAAGTCACATTCAACACTTACTGTGCAGGTTGTGCTGCAGGTGCATCTGCTGGAGCTGCTGCTGGTGCTCTCTCTTGTGGACCCTGTAAAGAGTAACACACACATGTCACGGTCAATGACTTGGGTAACACATTTACAAGAAAAAAAATATGTAGTTATGAACAATACTATACCTGAGCCAAACGTTCCTCTCTTCTTGCCAACTTCCTTTCCCTGCTGGCCTTGTTCTTGGCACGCTTGGCCTCAAACTG
>BQNB010009141.1:0-7500 GCA_026074375.1 Tanacetum coccineum
TCTCTCTCTCTCTCTCTCTCCCTCTCCCTCTCTCTCTCTCTCCCTCGCTCTCCTTCGCTCGCCCTCTCGCTCTCCCTCTCTCTCTTTTTCTCTCTTTCTCTCTCTCTCCCCATCTACTTATTGTTCTTATAGCTAAGTAGATCACTACACACTCGGTTTCTTTGAGACTCGAAGTTTTATAAACTTCGAAAAAGTCAAGAAAACTGTAATCAAACCATATTGTTATTAATAAATATTATTATTAATATTATATTTAGTTAATATATATGTACAAAATTATAAATATCAAAATAAAAAACACAAGTTGCTTTTTTATGTAAATAAACACACGAGATCGTACATATAAAAACTACTTATAAAATAAACTTGACTGTTAACTTGTATAATCTAAAAATGTATAAACTTGAAATATACTGCATGTTAAATGGATCGAGACTGATTGATTTATTGGTTCGCAACTAGGTAGTAACTTGTAAATTTTTTTAGCAATACTATCTTCGTTCCAATTTGATTGTTCGTCTTTTATTTTTAGTATGTTCTAAAATAATTGTTCACTAATAAAAATAATATTTAGATTTGCTTAAGTTTATCATAATTTTTAAGTCCAAATTGATATTTGCAAAATAAAAAAAATACTAATTTATCATTAAATGGTAAAACTGTTTTTTCTTAGCTTTCGTAAAAACCAACGTACTAGTTAATACATTCTTCTTAAATTGTGTATTTTTTTTATCTGTGGAAAAATAGTTTTAAGACGGAGAGAGTAATATATATATATCGGTTTGATACCATCTAATCCGATTTCCACTATAAGGAAAGTCATTTGTGACACTTTTTTGAGTTTTAGTGACAAATTTACAAAAGTGTGGGCAAGAGTTTATGATAGGTTTACGGACACTTCAAGGTGTCTCATTTGATTAATGATGAACTAAAAGTGGCACATTGGGACTTTCTATGACTTTAAAGACAGTTTACGTCAATGGTTGTCAGGATCCCGATCTTGATCTTAGAATCTTACGATTTTACGATACTACAAAGTAAAAACGATCCGGATCTTACATAAGATCTTTGCAAGCTTAAGATCTTATAGGACCCGATATTGACCATAGGATCTTAAGATCTACTCCGATCCGATTTTACATTTTTCGAACCACAAACTAAAAAAAATACAAATTTATGGGTTGTGTTTTATAGAATTTAAAAAACGACTTGTTAATCTTCTTTAACATTTCATAATCATAATTTAGGACAACATTTCTATGAAACATTCATATATTTTTATGTTCATGATATATAACTATTTTTAGATTTGTATAATATTACAAAGACTATCAAGAAAATTACATTATAGTAGGATCTTCTGATCCTGATCTGATCTTACGATCTCGATCTTGCAAAGACGAAAACGATCCTGGGTAAGATCTCGATCTTGAAAACCTTTGTTTACGAATATGAAAGGAAAATTAACATTTAGGTGTATTTACTTTTTCTATAACAACTGGCTGTCATAAAAAGCAAAAAATATATCTTTAGTTTTTTTATCAACAAATATATGGCTCTCCACTAGAAGTTTTAGTTACACCTTAATAAGTGGAAGTGGAATTTAAGATGTAAACACAATTGTGACTGGTCGATTTTAGTGACACCGTTACATCTAGCGATACTACTACATAAATAGGAATTGAGACCCCTACATGGAGAACCTTCTACAAAAGACCAGGTTTCGATAAACTCCTTCACCCAACAAAATAGAATCAAGGCCGGTTTCTATATTCTAAACCGGTCTCTGTTAGTAAAATATATCAAGACAGTGTCATATGGTAAATACCGGTCTGTAAAAAGAACTATCAAGACCCGTTACTAACTTAAAAACACGTCCGTGTTTGCTTTACCTACAAAGACCCTTTTCTAATCTAACACCGGTTTATCATTTATGTATGGCGGGACTTGAAAACTTAAGGAGGTGTTTATTTCAGTTTATATAGTCGGCTTATAGCTTATTTGGTTTTTGGCTTATGTTTCATAAGCTCAATTTTTGTGGCTTATTTTGAAACTTTTCGGCTTATATATGTTTAAAATTACATTATAAACTCATACTAGCCGAAAAGTTTTAAAATAAGCCATAAAAAGTGAGCTTATGTAACAAAAGCCCAAAACCAAATCAGCTATAAGCCGACTATATAAGCCGGACAAACACCCTCTAAATTTTCATCTCAAATTTTCATTCCCTCTTAACACAACCAAACCCTAATAAGTCTCAAACCTTCTTCTCTATAATTTCTCCAGCCACCAAACCACCTTCACAATAAATCGCAATCCTTAAACCACCAAATCTAACTATGACCCCCCATCTCAACAGATTTGGCCACTCCACCTCTTCATCTCATCTCATCTTCTTCTTAGAGAACACATACATCAGCCGCAACCTTCTTCTTGAAAATCACCAAGTACTTTTATATGTATTACTTTTTAATTTATAATCTATTTTACTTATTTTATGTTTTTTCCCTATTCAAATGTAGGGGTATTTGACTAAAGTTTAGATGAACCAAGCAACCCCTTAGCAATGATGCTTATAAGATGAAAAACTCTTTAGGTAATGCAATCAAACTTCTTTGAGCTTTATTAGTCTAAAATGAAGTATTTGTTTAGGCTTACGGTATAAAAATTGTTCTCTACTTTTTTGTTGTTACACGTTTCTAGATGTTAATAATAGCTATGAATGTTTTACATTCTAACTACAGACAACTAGGGGTGTTATCAGGTTTTGAATATTTAAAAAGTGACCCGCAACCCAAGCAAATTAAGAATTGGGTTATCGGGTGGGAATTGGGCCGGGTTATATTAGGTCGGGTGATTTGGGTTATCAGTTACAGACATCAACAAAGGCCGGAGCTCATCAAAGCTGAATTCTCAATGGTTTAATTTTTAGCATCAAGTGTGACTTGCTACTGACTTTTAGCCTTAAGGATGCTAAAGTACCAGTAGCAATAACTTAACTAAGTCTGAACTTTTGTGCAGAAATGTGTATAAGCGTGAAGGTACAGGGAACGACAAATAGGGAGCTGATGTCAATGATGTTGCACCGTAAGTAGTTATTTTGGAAATGTTTATATCTACGTTGAGTTTCAGTTAATTAAGTTATGCATAGTTATTATAAGCATCTTGAGATAATAATGTAGTAGTTACATAGTTGAGGTTGGGTGGGTGATTAATGTGATGTCGTGTAGGGTCAATTTATTAATTACCAAGTTTTACATTTATATTTAGCCGACTTATCCTAAAACAACACTTTAATGGGCAGTGTACCCGATTGAGTGGAGTTTCATGGTAAGAAGGGTGTCGAACACTAAGAGCGAGGCTGTTAACATTATAATCTATAAGTATTTTAATTACTCTAGTTATGTTAATTCTAATTGTTTGTTAAACCTATGCTATATACGCTTCTAATAGATATGGGGGGTTTTCAGCCTGATAGACTGGCACGGGTTTAGTGGTGACAAATATCAATTCAATACACAATAAACGCAAAAGAAGAAAACCAGAAGATAGAAAAACGGTACAAGCCAAATGATAGAAAACTGTATTAGCCATATTAAATCTAGTTGAGTGTTGGTTTGTTTGTTTTAGTACAATGATTTACTTATCTCGAATCGGCATATCATTCTTAAGACTTAGGCGGGACATCATCCTAAGACCTCGACACGATTAATCCTGTCACAATTAACGCATCCGCATAAAGTATCATTTAGTTTAATTATAATCTATCTTAGGAAATCAAAGAAGTGGTGATCCTGTTAAAACCCTAGCCCATCGGGACTTTACCCACTATTCGAGTCTTTACCAATTAATTAAAAACATGATTGCTAAAACATTTCGGCTCACCTACCTGTCCAACTAAGCTTATAAATCAAAGGTAAAGATAGAACATTATTTGTGATCCTATTGGTCCAGTATTATAAAACATGATATGGAGAGCTATCCCAGTATCTAGATTACTTTTTAGGTATCACTAGACCCAGTTGAATGATAGGTCACATATTCAAGCACATAGACAAGTATTAGGTGATAAACATAATTAAACAATCAACGATTAATTAAGAAATCAATTTTAAAAGAAACCAAACATTGAACTTTAATTAAGATGGCTAATACCTGAGGGTATTAGCCTACAATCATTGTAATTATACAAGCGTAATCAAACAATTAAAATTGAACGATTAAGAGAGTAAAAATTACACGATGTCTTCTATGGATTCGTGATCGATGCTTGACCTTGGTGGCTCTTCTTTTCTTTCAGAAATTCATATTATGTGAGTATGGTATAAGGAATATGATATTGCACACTAAAAACTCATTTTTGAGTCTTCTATTTATAACCTTTGAAAAATACTGGATATGCCGTATTGGGCTAGGCCAATACGATGTATTAGGGTGTATTCTTTGGAGTGCGCGCAAAGTTTAAGATCAGTATAATATACATTCCTAAAATATAATATTTTCGTATCTCTAAATAGTTATCTTCATGGATACGACGTATGGCAGAAGGTGTATACGCCGTATTGGGAATTGTAAATACGCGTTTTCTTGTGAAGGCTTGGTGCTGATACACCGTATCTCTTTTCCTGGATACGTCGTATTGGTCAGAATGTGGTAATCTTCAAGTGTATTCGTTTTAGCTCCAAAATATGCGCCTTTTAGTATGTCTTCACAAATCACTCCTCAATTACTGCAAATAAGACTTTTAAACAATTAAGTACACATTCTTGCAATAATTATACAAAAGTGGTTAACTTATTCGGGATAAATGATGGCATAAATGTGACGTTATTTGATGTCATCAAATATCCCCCCACTTGAATCCTACTTGTCCTTAAGTAGACTCTAGATTATATTGAAAATGTATCCTAACCAAAGTCAAGGATTTTTCCGTTTAAGCACTTCTTTTGTTCTAATCACCTGTACAAGACCAAGCACCTCACGTAATATGGAAATGAAATCACTCAGATCACTCAACTAATCTAGGGTGTAACATTTAAGTGGAACGCTCAATTGCTCGGTCGTGATTAGCTTCGTATCATAAGCTTGGCAAGGATACACATCTCCACCATTAAAGCTAAGGAGAAATAAGTCAAAAAGTTAAATTGGGTTTTATTAAAGGCTAAGTGTTAATCATTCTAACAGTCTTTCACCGATAGTACCACCCTAACAAGGCAGCTGAAGCACACATACACGGTCGTAATGACAGAATAGACATGTGTGTTTGAACACATTTTAATTCAAGCTTAACCAAAGGTTAGGATGAAGAATGATATAGGGTAGGGACCTACTAGTTTTCTCTAAAAGTCGTAAACTAACAAGGCGGCTAAATCACGCATACATAGCCGTAACGACGGAATAGACATGCATGACTCACTCCAATCTCGTTCGAGTAAAACCAAAGGTTAATCGCTAGGAATAGGAAGTGAATGGTTGTTAAATAAAATTCACAAAACAAATAGATTAAGATTGAACAAATAAGGTAGTTGCTAGTAACTTTTCCCCCAACCATTCCATGACAAAGAATCAAAATATATACAAACGCCTCGATCATAGAGATGACAAAGATAACCTAAGTTGGCGTTCCCATAACGGTCAACTTCCCTTACATCCCAAACTTACATACTTTTGCAAAAAATTTAAAGTCTTGCAAACTCTTAGTCTCGAAAGCCAAGGGGAAAGCTAGAGTGCAATACACGGTCAACTCAGAATCTCCCTTGTTCTAGCCTACGGGCCTACTTATTTTTTCACATTATTATTATTATTATTATTTCATAAAATAAAACAATATATTGGTCAAAACGGGGTTGCGTGGGGCACAAACAAGCACATGTATGATCATTTCGATAGAAATACCCCCACACTTAGAACTGAACATTGGCCTCAATATTTAAAAATATCGGGTGCTACCCTCACACTTATGAACGAAAAAGGTAAATGCTAAAAGTTCCAAGTGTGAAAAGGGAAACAATATCAGATATATATATATATATATGATCAGGACAGAAGATTTCCCTAGATATAATCATTCAATTGATCGGAGACCGAGTGTTAAAGGATCAAAAACAAGCACGGTAGTCTTCACGATCATAGGGAATTCTACGAGCAAAAGTAGATACCTACGAAACATAATATGGAGAGAAGCACTCCCCCATACTTATTCTAATACTACATCACACTTATTCAAAATAAAAATAAAAATAGATAGATAACATGGGTTACCTCCCGAGAAGCGCTTGTTTATTAACGAGTCACTAGCTTGACTCGTCCTCGAATTTAGTTGTTCATAGGGAAAAGACGAAGATCTAAGATATCCAAAGCAGGGATGTCCCCTCCGAGGTAGTGCTTGATCCGATGCCCGTTTACCTTGAAGTTGGGACCGTTGGGTTGGGATAACTCAACGGTGCCATAAGGAAACACTTCAGTAATTGTAAACGGGCCGGACCAACGAGATTATAATTTGCTCGAGAAAATCTTCAATCTAAAATTAAAAAGAAGAACACTATCACCAACATGGTATTCTCGGTTTTTAAATTTTGAATCATGAATCTTCTTTGTCTTTTCCTTATAGATTAAATAATTCTCATAGTCCTGATCCTAAAGTTCATTTAATTCATTTAATTGAACTTTTCGGTGATCACCCGCAGTCTTAAGATCAAAATTAGTCCACTTTAAGGCCCAGTAGGCTTTGTGCTCGAGCTCAATAGGTAGATGACAAGCTTTATCGTACACAGGCTTATATGGAGTACAACCAATAGGAGTCTTAAAAGCGGTACGAAAAGTCCATAAAGCGTCATCTAACTTATCAGCCCATTTTACACGATGCTCACCTACTGTCCTCTCTAAAATCCTTTTCAAACCACAATTAGACACCTCCACTTGGTCACTAGTTTGAGGATGCTACAAGGTAGAAAGCTTATGTTTAACACCATATTTTTCAAGCACCTTAGAAAATTGATCATTACAAAAATGTGTACCCAATCACTAATAATGGCCCGTAGGGTTCCAAACCTAGAAAATTATTGTTTCAAAAATTTCACAACTACTTGGGCGTCATTTGTGGATAAGGCTTTATCTTCAACCTATTTGGAAACATAATCGACAGCCACGAGTATATACTTGTTCCCCCGTGAAGACGGGAACGACCCCATAAAGTCGATGCCCTATACGTTAAAGATCTCGCAAATCTGGATAGAATTCTGGGGCATTTCGTCCCTTTGTGAGATTTTTCCTTGACGTTGACATGCGTCACAGTGTTTGACCATGTCATGGGCATCACGATATATAGTGGGCCAAAAGAAACCAGAATCGAAAACTTTTTTGGCGGTGTAGTTATGGTCATGATGTCCTCCGGTGGGACCATGGTGACAAGCTTCTAGAATATCCATAGCTTCCTTCCCATCCACACACTGCCTAATTATTTGATCAACACAGACTCTAAACAAATAGGGTTCATCCCAA
>BQNB010009141.1:15000-50896 GCA_026074375.1 Tanacetum coccineum
ATATTGGTAGTCCACTATTCGAGTCTTTACCAATTACTTAAGAACATGATTGCTAAAATATTACGGGTCACCTACCTATCCAATCAAGCTTATAATTCAAAGGTAAAGATAGAACATTATTTGTGATCCTATTGGTCCAGTAATATAAAACATGATATGGAGAGCTATCCCAGTATCTAGATTACTTTTTAGGTATCACTAGACCCAGTTGAATGATAGGTCGCATATTCAAGCACATAGACAAGTATTAGGTGATAAACATAATTAAACAATTAATGATTAATTAAGAAATCAATTTTAAAACAAACCAAACATTGAACTTTCATTAAGATGGCTAATACCCGAGGGTATTAGCCTACAATCATTGTAATTATACAAGCGTAATCAAACAATTAAAATCGAACGATTAAGAGAGTAAAAATTACACGATGTCTTCTATGGATTCGTGATCGATGCTTGACCTTGGTGGCTCTTCTTTTCTTTCAGAAATTCATCTTTTGTGAGTATGGTATAAGGAATATGATATTGCACACTGAAAACTCATTTTTGAGTCTTCTATTTATAACCTCTGAAAAATGCTGGATACGCCGTATTGGGCTAGGCCAATACGGCGTATTGGGGTGTATCCCTTGGAGTGCGTGCAAAGTTTAAGATAATATAATATTTTTGTATCTCTGAACAGTTATCTTCATGGATACGGCGTATGGCAGAAGGTGTATACGCCGTATTGGGAATTGTGAATACGCGTTTTCTTGTGAAGACTTGGCGCTGATACGCCGTATCTCTTTTCCTGGATACGGCGTATTGGTCAGAATGTGGTAATCTTCAAATGTCTTCGTTTTAGCTCCAAAATATGCGCCTTTTAGCATGTCTTCACAAATCACTCCTCAATTACTGCAATAAGCTTTTAAAACAATTAAGTACACATTCTTTGCAATAATTATACAAAGTGGTTAACTTATTCGGGACAAATGTTGGTACTAAATGTGACTTTATTTGATGTATCTAATATCCCCCCCTTGGAATCAACTTGTCCTAAGTAGACTCTAAGATTATAGTGAAAATGTATCCTAAACCGTAAGTCAAGGCTTTTTCATGTGTTTTAAGCACTTCTTTTGTTCTAATCCCTGTACAGACCTTGCACCTCATGAAATATGGAATGAAATCACTCGAATCACTCAATAATCTTGGGAGTAACATTTAAGTGGAACGATTTTTTATTGCTCGGTCGTGAATTAGATTTCGTACTCAATAGCTTGCTAAAGGATAGCATCTCACCACCGTAGAGCTTAGGAGAAACAAGCGAAAAAGGTAAATTGTTTTATTAAAAGGCTAATGGTTTATCATTCTACAGTTTTCACGATGTACCACCCCAACAGGCGAGTTGCACACAGCACACATACACGGTCGTAATGACGTAATAGACATGTGTGTTCGAACACATTTTCATTCGAGCTTAACCAAAGGTTAGGATGAAGAATGATATAGGGTAGGGACCTTCTAGTTTTCACCAAAAGTCATAAACCAACAAGGCGGCTAAATCATGCATACATAGCCGTAACGACAGAATAGACATGCATGACTCACTCCAACCTCATTCGAGTAAAACCAAAGGTTAATCGCTAGGAATGGGAAGTAAATGGTTGTTAAATAAAATTCACAAAACAAATAGATTAAGCTTGAACAAATAAGGAAGTTGCTAGTAACTTTTCCCCTAACCATTCCATGACAAAGACTCGAAATATATACAAACGCCTCGATCATAGAGATGACAAAGACAACTAAGTTGGCGTTCCCATAACGGTCAACTTCCCTTACATCCCAAGCTTACTTACTTTTACAAAAGTGGTGATATCAGCCACTTAATACAAAACTATACATCGTTGACTTTTAATCCACGAATAATTGATCCTTCCAAGAATTTCTTCGGTTTAAGTTTAACGAACCGACTATAAAACTTCCTTCTCTTTTTTAATGCATTTTCTATTTTTCATTTTTCTTAATAACATACTCCTCGGTACAATTTTACCGTCTTCACAATCATAATTTTTCCGGATAATTTTTCCTTCAACATTTCTTCTTCGGACATAATACATAATAGCAAAAGTAGCAAAAATATACGAGCTACAAATTTTCCCATTGCATTGTGCAAATTCCCGACCATAACAGAGATAGAAAATTTCACTTTGACACAGGAAATACAAGACTTTACACAAAAGCAACTAGCAACTTGATTAAAGTAAGCTTAATCTACAGGGTAGGCTTAAGGTGTAAAGGTGTAACGAAAATAGACATATGGCGTGAAAAAGACAGGAATGGCTCAACAGGTTTTCTAGGGGATCTTACTCTTAAAGTGAGAGTAAGCAAAGGGTTATACGAGATTTTAACTAACCAGTGTAGTTAGTTAATTTTATAACATTTAGGCTTTTTAGTGTATTCTTAGAAATTTACCAGTTAAAAATGTTTCTCTCTCTAAATCCTAGTACTCATCATTGTGGTCTCGAGTGATATAACAGGCTAAGTTTTAAAGTCCACTACATCACCGACACACTCATAATTTTTTATGGAATTTTTAGTAAACGTTTGGAAACGGAATATGCTTAATTCTCACAAATTGGCATTAAGGGTTATAGTGCGCGAGGTCATGTAACGAGTAATTTTTACAAAAGTTATGCTAGAAATTTTTTTTTGGCATAATTTAAGCATATTAACATGTTATTTGTAAAAGAAAGGACAAGTAGGCGTTCTAATTCTCCACCCCCACTTAGATTACACAACGTCCTTGTTGTATAGATAAAACAATAAAGAAAATAGAAAATAGAATTAGAACGAGGAACTCCCCTGTTATGTTGCTCGGGATGATTCTCCAATTTGAGTTCTTTGAGCAAAAAGTATGTTGACGGGGCTTTAGAATGCTTCATATGAGTTCAACACACGTCTTTTTCAGAGCATGACATATCGTCGATTTTCTTTAAAGCAAGGTCCTGCATAAAAAAATTAGAAGACAAAGGCGCAATTCCTAACTCGGTTATACAAAATTTACAATGCAGGAAAACAATTAAACACACAACTGTACAGGGATCAATAAGTCGTATCCCAAACCCTAGGATACGCCGTATTGTTCCTGTGAAAACAATTAAAAATTTTAAATTACTGAAATTAAATTACAGACTGATAACGTCTAGACACATCCATACGCCGTATCCAGAGGGGTTCGATACGTCGTAAGGAGTGTCTGGGAAGACAGACTTGTGCAAAAACAATTAAAAATAGTTCAAACAATTTAAAAGTGACCGGGTTTTCTCCCGGGAAGCACTTTTGTTTCAGCTAGTCGTTAAGTTTGACTTTTTCCAATTTAATCCCATCCTTATAAAACAACTTGGGGTCGAACGGGATGCCAAATGGCACATACAAATTCTTGATCAGGAAAATGAATGACATCCCTTTGTTAAGATAATTCCAAGTCATGATATTAAAATTTAATTCCTTGATAAAAGTTTCAGTTTTGAAAAATTTATTAGATGTATCATGACTTGTTTCCAAAAGCTTATTTGACCATTGTGCATATGCACCATCATCAATATTTATTACATTACCCCTCAAAGACTGTTTAATATTGATTTCATGATCATCATTGTCCTTATCCGATTTTGAATCATCGGGATAAATTATGATAAATCACGTTAACAAGGAATAAAAATCATTAAAGTATAAAATGTTTTGTTCCTCTTCATCACATTCGGACAATGATGTTTCATCTTTCAAATTAAATTCATCGATATGTTGAGGACTTATAGTAGGTTCAGTTAAGAAATCTGATTTAGACGTTAGAGCATCATTGTAAACAATGGCTGAAAATTCATTCTCTAAATCTTTAAAGAAGTCTAAATCATTAGAATAACTGACCTCAGGCTCGGGTGACAGAAACAAAGGCATATTGACTTTATCATTATCATTTTCAGAATCTGTTTTCAAATTGTTGACAGAAATTATTTTATAGGAAAATGAATTTTCTTCATAAATTACCGTGTAATCTTCATCGTCGGATTCGTCAAACGATATTTAAAAGTCAATTTCATTGTCGCTAAAAGGACTTACCGTGGGTTCATAGGAGAGTGTTTTTTCAGATGATAACTTGTCATTAAAGACTATAGCTGGGAATTTGGTTTCAACAGATCTGAGATCGTGAACGTCTTCATCATACAAGATCTTACCATACGTAGCAGTTTCCCAGTTATACACCTTACCACGCCTACGAGCTTTTTCTTCCTCAAACCTGATGTATTCTTCCATAGTTATGTTGGGGTCGTCCATATTTACCTGTAATATATTTGCTAGGAAAGAAAACTGTCAAATAACATAATACGCCGTATTCAGTAAACTGAATACGCCGTATTGATGATAGAGTCGAATACGCTATATTGGTTTAGAAAAGAAATTATACGCCGTATTGAGTATTCGACTCAGAAAGTTACAAAAGACTGTAATAATGCAGAAAACACACAAACGCACAATATGCAAAATATACAAGGCATAATTAAATTAAGCTAATTAAATTATTCCAAACTAATGGTTAGAAATACTAATAAACTTAAAGGTTAAACTTTTTCACTCCCCGGCAACGGCGCAAAAAACTTGATGTGCTGTCGTGTAGGGTCAATTTATTAATTACCAAGTTTTACATTTATATTTAGTCGACTTATCCTAAAACAACACTTTAACGGGCAGTGTACCCAATCAGGTGGAGTTTCGTGGTAAGTAGGGTGTCGAACACTAAGAGCGAGGTTGTTAACCTTATAATCTATCAGTTTTTTAATTACTCTAGTTATGTTAATTCTAATTATTTGTTAAACCTATGCTATATACGCTTTTAACAGATATGGGGGTTTTCAGCCTGAGAGACTGACACAAGTTTAGTGGTGACAAATATTAATTCAATACACAATAAACGCAAAAGAAGAAAATCAGAAGATAGAAAAGCGGTACAAGCCAAATGATAAAAAACTGTATTAGCCATATTAAATCTAGTTCAGTGTTGGTTTGTTTATTTTAGTGCAATGATTTACTTATCTCGAATCGGCATATCATTCTTAAGACTTAGGCGGGACATCATCCTAAGACCTAGACACGATTAATCCTGTCACAATTAACGCATCCGTATAAAGCATCATTTAGTTTAATTTTAATCTGTCCTAGGAAATCAAAGAAGTGATGATCTTGTTAAAACCCTAGCCCATCAGGACTTTACCCACTTATTGCTTGGCGGTGTTTTATATTTTGGTAGTCCACTATTCGAGTCTTTACCAATTAATTAAGAACATGATTGCTGAAACATTACGGGTCACGTACCGGTCCAACTAAGCTCATAATTCAAAGGTAAAGATAGAACATTATTTGTGATCCTATTGGTCCAGTAATATAAAACACGATATGGAGAGCTATCCCAATATCTAGATTACTTTTTAGGTATCACTAAACCTAGTTGAATGATAGGTCGTATATTCAAGCACATAGACAAGTATTAGATGATAAACATAATTAAACAATCAACGATTAATTAAGAAATCGATTTTAAAATAAACCAAACATTGAACTTTCATTAAGATGGCTAATACCCGAGGGTATTAGCCTACAATCATTGTAATTATACAAGCGTAATTAAACAATTAAAATCGAACGATTAAGAGAGTAAAAATTACATGATGTCTTTTATGGATTCGTGATCGATGCTTGACCTTGGTGGCTCTTCTTTTCATTTAGAAATTCGTCTTTTGTGAGTATGGTATAAGGAATATGATATTGCACACTGAAAACTTATTTTTGAGTCTTCTATTTATAACCTCTGAAAAATGCTAGATACGTCGTATTGGGCTAGGCCACTACGGCGTATTGGGGTGTATCCCTTGGAGTGCACGCAAAGTTTAAGATCAGTATAATATACATTCCTAAAATATAATATTTTCGTATCTCTGAACAGTTATCTTCATAGATACGGCGTATGGCAGAAGGTGTATATGCCGTATTGGGAATTGTGAATACGCGTTTTCTTGTGAAGATTTGTATCTCTTTTCCTAGATACGGCGTATTGGTCAGAATGTGGTAATCTTCAAATGTCTTCGTTTTTGCTCCAAAATATGCTCCTTTTAGTATATCTTCACAAATCACTCCTTAATTACTGCAAATAACACTTCTAAAACAATTAAGTACACATTCTTGCAATAATTATACAAAAGTGGTTAACTTATTCGGGATAAATGATGGTATAAATGTGACGTTATTTGATGTCATCAGTGATGGATTCAAAAAAGATGTTGTAACTCCAAAATAGTTTTTTGTTCTTTAATGAATAGAATTTTAACATATTACTATGATTTTAATCATAAAAATGCAATTTCAAATACTGTTAGCGATTGAATTTTAACATATTACTGGCACCCCTACATACAATTATACAAGCTTGGAAATCGTTTGGTCATGGAGCTGGTAGATAAGGTTCCTGTATATTTTTTCTATTTTGTCTAAGAAGAATGTCTCTTACACACTTACATACTTTGACATCTTCTTTCTACAAAAGAAAATTATGTTTCTAATTTATGTTTCATTTTCTTCATGCTATATGATATGTGAGAAATCACATATCTATTTTATATCCAAATTAACCCTTAAAATGATCATAATGTGCAAAAATATACTTGTTTTGTGTATTTTGTTGTTTGTGAAAATGTAGGTACAAATAATGCAAAAATCACAAGAAAACGGTCAAAACCGGACAAACACGGACACGGGAACGGAAAGAGTGCAAAAGAGCCAGGAGATTGCTATCAATGGTCAATAAAGTCAATCCTTGGTCAACATTGGTCAACCAAAAAAAGATAAAATCCTCAAAATACCCAAAACAGTCCCTCATAGTTAACCCTTAATTCAAAAATAACCCTTAAAGCCCTAACACCGTTATCTCTTTATAATATAAGAGATAACGGTCGTTATCCCTTTATAACTTAACCCTTATAACCCGGCCCAAACCTCACCCGGCCCAATCCCCAAATTCTTTTATATAAAAGCCAGGTCATCGACCAATACCTGAGTCAAACACCCCATCTAAACGTTTAAAAGTAAAAAAAAACTCGGGTAGTAGCTATTTACTGTTCATCGTCGTTCTCGGACGATTTACCCCCACTCCAAAATCAAATTGATTGTGTGGCTCAACAATTCAAGCACCAAGCTCTTATGCGGCAAAAGAAAACGTCACTTGAGGCTCTTATGGTCAAAAATGGGACAAGCCAGAGTGACACGTGGGCATGAAAGAAGAACACAATTGATTGGATATTGTACACTAAATCTAGTGCAAAAGAAACATACAAGGTCTGACACACGGAATGCCACGTTGCAATCCGAAATCTTTTTTGTGCTCATTCATATCTTCCAAGGACCATAATGAGATCAAAGGATTAAGGGCTAAGATCATAGATAAGAGGAGCGGCTAAGGACTCCTAGAGCTTCACCTTCAAAGGCTTAAAATAGAGAGCAAGCCTCACACACACATCATCTCCTTTTTCCCGTTTTTAGTTGTTAGTAGTTTAAGTAAAATTTTCATTTTCATGTGACTTGCTCTTGTAATTTTCATTTTCAAAGTTTTGTATTCAGTTTTAAATCAATAAAATCATAGTTTACTTGTTCACAATCTGTTTTTACCTATAAGCTTTTATATATCTCAAATGCTTTTGTTCAACTGTTTCACAAGCTACTCTTATAAGCTCTTCGTAAGCTCTCTGAGTCTCTAAGCTCAGATTGAGCTCAAATTAGACATTAAATGTACTTAAACTCTTAAAAGCAGATTAATACCTAAGCTATATGGATCTAAGCTACTTGGATGATAAGCTTACTCTGGAAGAGCTTATTGGACTTTACTAGCTTATCTTTGTGATAAGCTAGAGCTTGTTGACAGCTCTTTGAGCAAATTAAGCCTTTGTTTAGCTAAGGCATTTGTAAGTTCTTCCAGTTATTCTTTTCTGGCCTTAATTTTTAGTTTTTAAATCTGCTTAATCTGCTTATTTACTTGCTTATTTGTGCTTATAATTGCTTATTATGTCTTATTAGTTAAGTTTGATTATCTGTTTTTAGCTTCAATAGTCTAGATCATAGTTTTCATAATTTTGCTTCTTAAATCAGGAATATTCTAAAAAATGTTAGCGTTAGTCTTATTAAATGTTGTTTTATGCTTATTCACGCTTGTATAAATCTGCTCATTATATTGTTAATAAGCTCATCAACATCTGGTATTTGATACTTGTTCACTAGATCTCTATTTCATAAGCTCAAATGAATATTGATAAAAATAAGAGGGTGTTTGGCATAGCAGTACTAACCATAAGTTAGTACTGCTAGTGGCCATTTGGTCTTCGGATTTTGGTTTTAATCTTTCATTTAAATCTGTTTATGCTAGATTTATTAATTAGATTAGAGTTATTTAGGTTCTCATAAGTTATTTTAATATATGTTTAAATCTGTTAAAGTCTAGTTTGGTTGTTAAAAGCTTCTATTCACACACTTGGTAATTGTAGTGTCCTTATTTGCTCTTAGTTGTGTTTTTAATAAGTGTAGAAGTCGTTTACATTAGGTCTGCATTTAAGGTTTTTAATTTTGGTTCAAATTGTGTCAACTGCATTAGAAATGTTAAGTGTTAAGTAGCTTTTTTCATCATCAATATTCAAAAGGTAATTGTAGGAATTAGATTTAGATATTTAGCACACAATTAGATCTAGGGTAATAGTTAATTGGTTTCAATTTGCTTTTTGAAGTTAAGCTCATTTGATCATCTGTTTGTCAAGCTTTTAAAATAGGCTTTTGTCTTTTCAAAATTCAAAAATCCAAAACTCAGCATATGCTGAGTTAGATGTCTGTTTTCAAAGAACTTTTTCTATAAGCTCTTGTTGTCACAATCTCTTTCAAAAAGCATTTTTGAGTAGCTAGTAGGTCTAAGTTTCAGCTTCTTTAAGCTCTTTTGTCTTAAAAGTCCACTAGCTTATAGGAAAACAAGCTCAAAGTAAACTGTTTGGTTTTCAGAATTAAGTAAAAGTGCTTATTGCAATTCCCAGCTTATTGGTTGTTTCTTTTTAGTTAAGTTTAGCTTATTAGGATAGAGTTAGTATAATAATAGCTTATTTAGTCCTTGTTATAGCTTATTTTAGTATTTCAGCTTATTCAGTTTGAGAAAAGTAAAAAAAATATAGTTAAGTCTAATCTGTCAAGTTTTAAGCTGTTTTTCAGCTTATTTAGTGCTTTTCAATAATAGTTGTTTTTATTAAAATAGCTTAAGCTTATCTACAACTTTGCTTTTTAAACTTTTCAAAAAAAAGGAAGATGGAAGTTAGGGGTGAGCAAGGCTTGAACCCCCGACCTCAACATCCTCACCTTTTATAACACCTCACTACACACACTCCCTACCAACGTGCCCTGGGGTCTTTTTCATTCTAACCTTGCAAAATCTATCTTTTATATACATTTTAGCCCTTTTTGTACAATAAGCTATTTTAGCTTATTCGATAAGCTGTGTTTTCAAGCTTATTTTTCCTAGATTCCTCTTAGTTCAAGCTACTTTCTATAATTTTTTCAGAATTTTTATAATTAGTTTAGTATTTTTAAACATTTATTTTTATTAAAAGCTTTAAAAATTTATAAAAAATAAAAAAATAATCAAAAAAATATTATTCTTTTTTAGAAAATTTTCTTTTATCATATAGTTTCTAGGAAAATTAGTTTTGCTTTCGTAGGGTTTAAATTGCAAATTTTCGATTTTTAAAGAACGGGATTCATTCCCGTTCACGTTTTTCGTGTTTTTAAGCTCAATTCAACTCCGTTTTTGTTCTAGTTTTCTTTAATCTTACTATTTGGTCAATTAGGGTTAGTTAAAAGTGAAAATTTCATTTTAGGTTTATTTTTGAAAATATTAAGGTTTTTAGTTCCCGTTTAGGATTTATGTTTTACGTTTTTAGCTAAAAAGTTGTCTCCCCTTAAGTATTTTTTTAAGTTTTTGCCTTAATTTTCTCGTAGTTTTAGATAACCAATATCAATCTTATCCCATTCAAGCATCGATTCTCAAAACGACTCTCGACTTTCAATTGCTTTCCTCATCGGGGATAATGACCCGGGAATCATACTTCCGGATTACTATAACTGTGATCTTTTGATTCCTATTTTTTTTATATATATTTATAAGTATATTATATATATATTTACTATATATTAAAGAGTAGTCAGAAGTGATCACTATATTATTTTGTTTCGTCGATGATATCGAATCTGTTCATGAGTAACAGTTTTAGGTCCTGCTTATATTGTGGAGGGTAAGTCAAGATCTAGTTTACGGATCTATTTAAAAGATGAGAAAGTGTGGTCAGGCACGTAGGGTAATGGTTCAAAACATGTATCTTTTAAGTACTAGATAGGTCGGTTGCGCACAAACACTTTTTGTCAAATTTCTTAATAAAATGTTACAACTACCTCACACATTAAATAAGATTATAAACAGTTTGTTTTAAGTTTTTTAATGGAGTTAGGATATTATATGCATAAAAAAGTATACTTTGGGCTAATTTTAACCCGTTTCACTCGTTCTCTTTATCCAAGTTCATTGATTTACACCGTTTGAGACTACATAACCCAATGTGACTAACTGTTTGGAAAAATGTCACCTCTTATACATTCTATGAAATGTGTTTTAATTGTGAATATACTAGTTTTGGCAATCGTTTCTCGTTTGTTATTCAGGTGAAGATTGGTCTTGAGTCCTTGTAAGGCCTGAGCCTGATCAACTTCCTACATTATTTGAGTCCTTGTAACGTTTCTGTAGTCAAATGCATATTTCTTTTGGAGTTGGCCGATAAAGATTACCAGTTGAGAGGATTGTTGGCTGATCTTCCTACGCCATATGCAGCAAGCTAAAGATATTAGCTTTACCTCAGGTCATGTTTCTTAGTGTTTTATTGTTTGTTTACTTAGGCGTTACAAGTCTTACTAATCTAGTTAAAATTATTGCTTGATTTCTATAGATTGATGATATTGTTTGTGCAACTAAGAGAATCTGTTACAGATTTTGTGCAACTAAGGTTGCATTTGTTTTTTAGAAGTTTTATCTCTTCATCTGCAAACCATGTCTGCAGAAGAAGAGGTACATCTAAAGTCTTAATCTGCAGGAAAAAGACCATTTGTTTTTTGTTCTATTGAAGTACTTCTTTCCTTTTTTTTCTTTATCTTTTCCACTAGTGTTTTTGTACGTTTTCATACTTTATTGTACATTTTTATACGTTTTCGTACGTTTTTATACGTTTTATTACATTTTCGTCCGTTTTTTACGTTTTCATCCGTTTTCGTACATCTTTACAGTTTTCGTACGTTTTTGTCCTTTTTACGTTTTTCGTCTGTTTTCGTACATCTTCGTATGTTTTCGTACGTTTTCATCCGTTTTCGTAAGTTTATGTACGTTTTTGTATGTTTTCATACGTTTTTGTTTGTTTTTTACGTTTTCGTAAGTTTTTGGCTGTTTTCTACATTTCGTCAGTTTTCGTCGGTTTTTGTACGTTTTCGGACGTATACTTAAGAAAACAAACTAAAACGTATAAAAACGTACAAAAACGTACAGAAATGTAAGCAAACGTACGAAAACGTATAAAAACAAATGAAACGATAAGAGAAAAAGAAAAAAGACGAAAACATACGTAAACGTAAGAAAACGTAGGGAGAAACGTATGAAAAACAGACCAAAACGGACGAAACGTTACGTAACGGAAAGAATGTACGAAAACGGGCGAAAACAGGCAAAAATGGACAAAAACAGGCGAAAACGTACGAAAAACGGAAGAAAACGTACGAAAATGTATGGAAACGTAAAAATACGTAAGAAAACGAACGAAAATGTTTGCAGACAAAAGAGGGGAAAAGTGCTTTTAAAAAGCAAACAAGCGAAACCTAAGAGAACCTGTTACATATCGATTTAGATCAATGGCTACAAGTGCTTAAATGAGTGTTTACAACTTTCGGTTGAATTTTAGTTGTAACTTGTTTTAGCTGTTACTTAGCTAAAAGCTTAGACATCGATATGCTACATTTCATTTAGACGTGACAAATTTGACAGGTATTCTTATTAATGAAGTTTGTTGGTTTGCTGGAACTGAATATTGCTTAAAGTGCATGATTCGTAGTGGCTGTTTGGGATTGACTATTTCTAAAATATAACACACGTTTGCCAACAAAAGAAAAACAATACAATAATTAATGAACATTATTTACTGTCTTAATGAACAGTAATATGTACAGCGATTTATCTATACTATTATATAAAGTATTTACAATGTGGGTCTCATAAAAAATTAAGATAAGAATGTGCAATCTTGACCATCTATCTTATTTTAGAAAATCACACTAAAGTGACATGTGTCACTTCTTAATTAAAAAATCACTTTTATTTTCAATTTGACATATCTTTTAATCTATTTATTTTTTTTATGATTTAATTTCACCGTATTTTTTAAAATTTCGTGATCTTTAATTCAACATCCATTTTGATATATTTTTATAATTTTTTAGCTTTTCACATTTTTAGTGGGTTTATTTTGAATTTTTTAACAACTTTAACTTTAATTTGAATAGAAACTTGATTCGTAAAAGATATATACTTTTGGAGACAATGTTTGATGGGTAAGAGAGTGTGTGAGTCTTTATACAAGCGAGAATGATGTTAATATGATGTTGCGGGAAAGCTACGAAAACCCAAACAAACGAATTCTCTAAGCGGGTAGGGAATTGCGGAGCGAGTTGGGTTAGCAATTTTTATCCTCGCCGCTATGCGCGAGTATCCAACTATATTATTATATAAAGCATTTAAGTTGTGGGGTCTATCAAAAATTAAGATAAGGAGGTGCAATCTTGATCATCAATTTCATTTTAAAAGAATACATCATAGAGTGACATGTGTCACCACTTAATTAAAAAATCACCTTTGTTTTTAAATTGAAATATCTTTTTACCTATTAATTTTTTTTATGATATAATTTCACCATATTTTTTAAAATTTCGTTCTCTATAATTTAACATCAATTTTGATATATTTTTATAAATTTTTAGATTTTTATATTTTTAGTGGGTTTATTTTATTTTGATTTAAATTTTTTACAACTTTAACCTTAATTCATTTGAAGAGAGTGTTTAATTGGTAAGAGACTGTGAGAGTCTTTTAAATGCGAGTATGTTGATGTTAATATGGTGTTGCGGGAAAGCTACGGGAAACCCAAACAAACACATACAACGGACAACACGTATACATTCGAAGTGTTGTGAAACGAATTCACTTAGCGGATAGAAAATTACGAGGAGAGTTAGGTCAAACAAAATTATCACCGCTGCTATACGCGGGTATCCAACTAGTAATATCTATTATATAAGCAAAGGCCTCTAATTGCTGTAGAGCATCACAAAATGCCACGTAGGACAATGTAGACCGTCCACAAAATGACACGTATCTTATTTGTAGTATTTTATAATAATAGAAAAACTCATACTCTAAAAAAAGTGACAACTTATCACGAAACAGTTGGTAGCTGTTGAAATACATTTTCATCTTTAGGCTGTGCGGAGTAAGGGTGAAACTCACCGTTCACACACCCACTCACCATTCATTTTTTATTCCGGCTACCCAAAGTCGCGCGTGACTTGGGTCTTCAAAGGTGAGCCGTTAACAAAGTGGACCCATTTTTTTTAATTTAATTTAGTTGGTTTGTGAGTGTGTGTGGGTATATAGTGGGGTATATTTTATATAAAGTGGTTATTTTAATGAAATGTGAGTTTAGTTGAAAGGTGAGTTGTTATTACGATTGAAAGGTGAGTGGTAAAGTTCAAGAGAGAAAGCTGACGTGACGCTGAGGTGTAAGGTGAGTGGGTGTTTCTTACTCCATCCAGCCTTATATCTAGGAAGTAGGTATGGGTATTCATTTCCCACTCTCAATCTTGTCTGCTCATCTCTCTCCTCCATCTTCTACAGTTTTTTTGATATCACCGTCTGCTCCATTTCTCCTGCAATGGTTAGTGTACTTTCTCTTTTATTTTTTTACACTTACTTTATCTTCCTCGGTTATACTTTAGATTTTTTTTCCCGATATTTGTTTCTCAAACTGTAGGTACAGCTTGATTAGTTGCTAAAAGTTTGGGGGATGTTTTATGAACTGACGGCACGAGATTGTTTGCTCTATAAGGTGTGAGGTGTGTATGTTTATGCATGACATAATCTATTGATATGTGTTTGTTTTTGTTTCAGAACTTTTTGTGAAAGACCCTGAATGCTATTCGTGACATGCTGCCTCTTGGCCCTTGTTGATAAAAAGATGGTTTGATAATTTGAGATCTCAAGCTATTATTCCTTTCATTTTTTTTAATTAACTGTGGTAGTATATTCATGTATTCATGGAGCTGCTTAAATAAGTTTGTTGTTGTGCAGTAAGAATGGATTCACCTTTAATATGGTGTTTGTTTTGACCACAAACATGTAAAAATATTAGAGGTGGCAAAAGTTACCCACATAGCAACTTATGGGCGTTTTTTTGACACTTTTTAAAAAGTTATGGGCATTTTTTGCCCCACCCTTATTTTGTTATGGGCTCTTATGGGCAGAGAGAGAAATATGAATGAGCTAAATAGGCGGAAATGATAAATAAAAGGCGAATTTTGCCCAAATGGCCAAACCTTTTTTGTCCCATTTCTTTTTCTTTCTTTCTTCCATGTTTTATTATTCTTTTTCTTTTTTGTCTCGTTTTTAAAATATGCATTATAAAGGTGGGTTCCAATTTTAATATTTTGGATTTAGAAATGAGTTCTAATAACAGATTGTGTATTTTGATCATGATCAATGCATGATTTTAATTATGCGCGAATCATGTACCTAAATTATTCATATGGTGAGTTTGTTGTAAACCAATAATACTTTCAATTTGCAGAAGTGGTTTTTCTATTCAAGTATTTTAATCTTACATTATTTATTTGCTTCACCAAAATATTTGCTTTATTTCCTTTCAAACCATAGTATTAGTTTTGAATGCATAATAAAAAGTTACTCATTTTTTTACGAAGAACAGATCAGATATAACTTTTTTCTTATTTGGAAAATATTGTCACTAAAAAACGCTAATTGCCTGTTAGACTTTTGCAAGGATTATCGAGGCACTCATAAGGTGGGGGTGGACTTGTCAAAATTTAACAATTTATATGTATCAATAAATTAATGATATATAGTTTTTTATATGTATAGATATATAATAAATTAATGATATTTGGTCAAATTAGCAATGTTAGCAGGGGCGGTACCAGGAAAAAAAATTTGAGGGGGCAAACTGTTGCCTCTTTTTCTTGTCTATATTGCCGCTTTGTTTTTTTACTTTGGATATGGGGGCAGATATAATTTATTACAAAAACACCTTTAAAATTTTATTTTTTTCAAAAGAATTTGACAGGTTTGTGGGGGCAGTGCCCAACGACTGCCCCCCCTTTGGTACGCCACTGAATGTTAAGTTAATGATGTACTGTAATTAAATATTCAAGATCGAGAAATTTTGTATCTGTTTAAATGGAGTGGGTGTTGCTTTAACACTTGACGTATGTGTTACTTTTTCTTTTATTTTTTGTTGCTAATTAACTACGTTGATTGATACTTACAATGACTGATTTAATTCAATGAACCACACGACGATATATTTAGTCTACATCACTGAATCATTATCAAATGTATGAATTAATGTTAAAAAACCTTCAAAATAATAATTTTGATAGATATTGAACACTATATTAAATTAGGCGTCATTGTTTTGTTATTGATATATAAAAGAACACTATATTAAATTAGGGGTTGGTTATTCATCCCTTTTTAAAATGATAGTAATACCCTCAATATTTTTTGTTTTTTGTTTTTTTTATAATTTCTTTTGTTATAAAACCGTGAAGCGAAAAATATTGAAAAAAAATATAAAGTTTGACAAGTCAAAAGTATTAAACTGTTTAGAAAATATGGAACATAAACTGAAAAAAAATTATGTAGTACTGTATAGAGGGGGACAAAAGGGGGTGAAAGTTGTAGAAAATACAAATTATATGAGTAGGGGGTGTTGATAACACAACCCATATACAAGAGTTATCAAGCAAAGTAGCAAAAAATTAACATCTTGAATACCAATGAGTGCAAAGAAGTAAATAAAAAGAGAATAATGAAACATAGACATTTTACCTTTTTTTAATAAACATGGCCACATGGGTTTTCTTACCTACTTCTCATTGTCATGAATTATAGACGCAATTGAAATGTATAGAGTTTTACGATTAAAGCGACGATTGGTTAAGATTGAGTACAAAAGTGATGGGTTAAAGAATGATATTATTGTCTTTATAATAAAAAAAGGAATGATATGCTTATTGCTTGTAGTCATGAAGGATAGGATGTGAAATTTAACATAAAATCCTACTTGGTACACGGATATCATAATGTGATACTTGACTAAAGTGTTTATTTTTGTTCGAGTGTTTTGGCACTTTTTTTCTTCATACAGTAATGACATGATATAATAATAATCACTTTATTATACTGTTCAAGTATTAAAAAGAGGTTAGAAACAAACTTTACATGTTAAATTTTGGAACGAACTTTTACATCTCATGGGCTGTTCGTAGAACAGCCTTCAACACTACCTAGTATTAATAAATAATTAGTGTGTGGGGGTGTTTTTATCCCTTCATAAACACGTATCCACTTACGTGTCTCATTCTCTGAGCACTGGGAGTGGTGGTGCCAAACTTTTGGTGCCAAACTCAAAAAGTGGTGCCACGTCAGCAAAAGGGAGTTTGGCACCAGAAATGCTATGGCACCAGAATTCAGTGGCATTGGTTTGACACCAGAATTCTGGTGCCATAGCATTTTTTTATTATTTTTTTTATTATTTTTTTTCATATTTATTTAAAATACACTTATTTATATAACTAAAAATAAAATTCATTGAAATTAAAAACATTACATTAAAAAAAACAATACATTAAAACTTAAACATTACATAAAACTTAAACATTACATAAAATTAAACATTACATAAATAAAAACACAAACTACTCATCATCATTATTCCATAGATGCTCCATAAGGTCTTGTCGAAGATCGGTGTGTGTTTTCCTATCGCGTAGTTCTTTTGTCTTCCTAACATGTAAGTCACATCTTTCGACCCAGTCTCTAACAATGTTCGGTGCTGGATTCACGAACACATCTCTCAAGTTAACTTCAAATCCCTCGTCTTCCAATATCATGTTATGTAAAATTATACAACAATACATGATTCTCTTGAGGGTGTTGATTTGCATTGCACGCGCGGGTTGTCGTATAATACCCCAACGACCTTGTAGGACTCCGAATGCCCGTTCAATATCTTTTCTTGCAGCTTCTTGAACTCTCTTAAACTTCAAGGTTTTTTCATCCCTTGCAACAGAAAACGTTTTGACAAACGTAGACCATGCTGGATAAATACCGTCGGCTAAATAGTAACATTTCCTATATGTATGCCCGTTTACAACAAACGGACACTCTGGAGCTATATCAGCAATTTCATCATCAAATAATGGGGAACCATATAACACATTTAAATCATTATTCGCCCCAGGAACCCCAAAATATGCATGCCAAATCCACAATTTTTGATCAGCAACAACTTACCCGTCAACATGTTCTTGGTACGCTCCGTGAAGCCTTTTTCTTCCGCTTCCTATGGTAACACTATTTTGGATTTTTGTGACCAAAAAGTATCTCGCTTTTGAGCACAAACCCGGTTTTTGGACTTCGAAAAGCTTGAATGAAACATCCGCCAAAAGCAACCTCCTCATCTTTAGTCCAACGCATTACGATTTTTTTTTTTGTTTTCTCTACTCTTGCGGTTCTTTTTCCTTTGTTTTTTTTACTTCGACATACAAACGGACCCGCCGCGCTAGGCTTCGACGTCGGGGTCGGAAGCGGCTCCTGCTTCATCTTCGTTATCTCGATTTCAAGTAGGTGGCGATTGGTGCTGCTCGGAATATGGTTGGGAAGTGGTGAATTGGTTATTGGATGATTGTTGTTGGTTGTTGTTGGTGCATTTGTTGTAAGAATTTTAAATTGTTGAATACATCAACAATTCTTCTTGGGTAGCAAACGGTGTTGGTAATTGGATAGTAACTTATTTTGGTTGAATGACGGTTGAGTGGAGGAGCCCGGATTCGAAGACGACCCCGGAATTTAGTTGGTTGGGTCGTTAAGCATACCGGAAATCCAATTTGGTTGGTTGGGATTGAGATTCATTTTTTTTTGAGTGAACAAATAGAGAAATAGAGAAATGTGTGTTATAAAATGTATTGAAAGTGTGTGTAAAATATGAAATAAAAAGAGGGTATTTATAGGATTTTTAAAGGGGTAAAATTAAGGTTTTGGGTTTTTTTTTTGAAAATCCGCTCCCCCCAACGGCTATCAACGGATAGTTAAAAAAAATAAAAAAATTCGCGTGGGCTGTTAGCCATAGCACGAGAAGCCTTGGTGCGAGCCACGGAGTGGTACGCCGTGGCCTTTTCTCACGCAAAAGCTTGGCACCAAGCTACCAGCCGACCACTCCCTCCGCTATCTCACCCACTATCCCACCAACCTTACTCATCTCTTTATTTTTTCTCTCTCTCTCTCTAAAACCAGATCTTACCCTCTTTATCTATGTATTGGTTTAGGCTTTTGTGGGTTTTAAATCTTACTGCAATGCAATAAGAGATGAGTGACGGGGATTTGTTTAATGGCGGTGGTTTAGGTATTTGGTGATGCTGGTGGTTTCGGTGTTTCGTGAATATTTTTGGCCATAACAAGGTTTAAATAAAGAAGGTATATATTCTCATGTTTCAGGATGTATGATTTTTGATATTTGATCATTTTTACGGTATCGTTTCATTTTTTCATTTGTTTTCGGATTAAAATGGTTATTTTAGGGTTTATTGGATTGGGTTATGATTGTATGCGGATTAATTTTCAGGGTTAATTGAATTGGTTTATGCATTCTTTCGTTTGTAAAAGGGTTTAGTTAACTTTGTTGTAGACTTTGGTTAAAGCGTGTATTTTTACACTGCTTGATGTGGATTTGGATGGTGGGGCAACCGGTTGGGTTTGCAGCCTGTTGGGTGTATGAATATACTCTTAGATTTGTGCCATTCGTTGGCGGGGCAACACCATGAGAGTGGTGTTTGCAGCCACGGTGGCTTGGATACTCTTTGTCGATGCTTTGTTAATGCTTGGTTAGCGCTATGTAATTATATAATGTTTTATAACTTGATGTATCCATTGTGGGCGATGAAGACACTATTGCGTTTGTGGTCCATGGATCTTGGTGGGTGAAATTGGCCCGTATCTTGGCGGGGCAGCATACCGCCATGCTTGCAGCCATGGCAGGTCGCATACCCTTTTTTCCCGTCCCGCACTCGCAAATATGAGCCCAACGATTTTGGGAAACGTGTTCTGCGTCTGCTTATGATGCGTTGTTGTGATGAGACGCTTAGTTGCATTTTGTTACACTTGCTTTGGTTATCTCATGGCATCTTATTATGATGATACTGTCGCATTTGTCCGTTTGTTATTGATTATGGTGAGTGGAAGCAACCCGTACCTTGGCAGGCCAGCACCATGAACGTGGTGATAGCAGCCATGACGGGTTGAACACCCTTTTTTGATGCTTGGTTAGGGCTGTATGATTTTATAGCGTCGTTTAACTTGAAAAATCCATTGTGGGCGATGATGACACTATTGCTTTTGTGGTTGACGGATCGTGTTGGGAGAAATCGGCCCATAACTTGGCGGGGCAGCACGTCGTCGTGCTTGCAGCCATGGCGGGTCGTATACCCTTTTCTCTCGTCCCACACTCGCGAGATAGAAAGGGTGAGATCTGGTTTTAGAAAGACAGAAAAATAAAGAGATGAGTGAGGTGGGCGTAATAGTGGGTGAGATTTGGTATTAAAAATAAAGAATAAGGTGTTTTGTTACCGAGTGATATGCTTTGGAGAAGAACATGTATGTGGATACGCGTTTTGTTACTGAGCGATTAAGTTAATGCTCATTGTTTAGTAAAATAATATTTGGGAGTCGAGTACTTCGGTTTGCCAAAATTTACTGGGTTTTTATTAAAATGCTTGGTCAGCACTGTGTGATTATATAGTGTTTTCTAACTTCATATATCCATTGTAGGCGATGATGACACTATTGCGTTTGCGGTTGACGGATCATGTTGGGTGAAATCGGCCCATGTCTTAGTAGGACAGCACGTCGTCATGCTTGCAGCCATGGCGAGTCGCATACCTTTTTCTCCCGTCCCGCACTCACAAATCCGAGCCCAACGTTTTTGTTCTTATTAGCTGTTTTTGTTTTCAAAAAGTTTTGGGTGCAGGTCAGTCTTCTTTTAATGGTTTAGGGGGGGTGAAAAGACGGGCGGGGGATGATGTTTCTATGGGTGATAATATGTATCACATGGGCGTAGAATCTGTTACAACACACCGTTTGAATACTCATCCAGATGCAGAGGATTTAGGTTTTGTAATGAGGATGACGACTACGACAAATATGGGAATTGCATCTGTTTCTCAACAAGGTGTGTTTGGCTTTCTTCTTCATAGGCTTATGTTTTTCTAAGTCGTTTAGAATCTGTTTCCGCTATGCTTTTGGAAATTTGTTTTATCTTTAAACATTACTTATTTTCTTAAAAACTGGTCCATATAGGTGACTGTTCATTTTATTCTAACGACCAAAAGAGGAGACGATTTAAAAGCCAAACGAATGTTGATGCTCAAACATTGGAACAGGTTCCTGCTTTTGTATAGCGCGGTAGAAAACGACGCGTTATGGGACAGACTTTCTTGGATCAGACTGAAGGTTAGTAACGAGCTTTCCTCAAGCAGTTATAATGGTGTTTGTCTTAGACTCTTAGCTGATTGTATCAGATTTCGTAAATGTTTTGGTTAGAATTGCATATCAAGTATTATATTAGATCACTGAGGGGGCGTTTGTCTTAGATACTTTGTCTTAGACTCTTAGTTGAGTATATCAGATTAGTAACAGTGTGTTTGTCTCTTACCTTAATTGATATCCTTATAAAATGAATGATCAATAATTCTTTTCCAGTCAAGGCTTTGTTAATAGTTGGAGCTATATATTAGATATTGGTTTTTTGTGTTTTCGTATACCATACCCATTTCTAGCTTATTAAGAACAGGAGTAACCGTAGTTTTCTTCCTTTTTAAGTTATGGTGAACACCCGGTTCAAAGCATAATTGCAGGAAAGAAGTAAAATGTGTAAATGATAGATAGAATGATAATTGTTATTATTTGCATAGTTTTGATACGATTCTAGCTGCTTATAGGATTCTTTTTATATATTACAAGTAAAAGTCAAAAAGTGAATGTGTGTTGACTTGGTTATGTAATATGTTTGGTGATTAATAAATCTCCAAATTTTACTAAGAAAATATAGGAACATTTAAGTTTTTTAAGATTTTTTGCTATGCAATGCTTAATTTACAAGCTCATTGGGTTGAAAGTTTGCGAGGGAAATGAACCCATTATAAGCAGATTCTAAACTTTTCTTGACTACTTTAAATATCATGTTGATTAATATTTGTGCAAAATATCTTTCTGAATGTTAAAAGGAAGTCTGATGCCATTAGATCGAACTCAAAAGCAAGAGGCTAAATGCAAAAGGAACGTTGATCGTGAATGGAAAGAAATACTCGGGAATATTAAGGTTTTGTAATAGAATTGATTTAAAGGAAGCGGCAAATTGAGTGAACCTTAAGATAATAGATCCGAGGAAATAACTATTGGGTTAATAGATCGCTACTTAACTTAGAATTTACAACTTTAAACTAATTTGATTACATTGACAATTCCGGATCACTCATTGCTAGTCTTTGTTTTGGCGATTGCAGGATAAAAATGTATGCATCAGTGGAGAGGCTGATTGGTGCACGGATATAATTCATGTTGCTTACTTTTTTGAAAAGACCTGCTATGCAGCAGGCACTAGGTGGTCGAACTAACCAATTAAAGTCTAGCAAGTCGACCCGAGACTCGGACCATGGTTCATACCATCCTGCTAAGAAGAAAAAAAAGAGAAATGTGATCTGAGATATGTATTTTAACAAGTTTTCGAATATCCGCACTTCGACGGGGCCCTGCGGCGCGTTTTCTAAAATAATCATCACCGCATTTAAATATATAAATACCAAAACACATGCTAATACATCACATAGACCATAATAGCATCACCAAAATTAGCAATACCAAAAGTAGCAAGCTTGTGCTAAAAGCCTCCCATTTCACCATCTCTATCAACGCGATTCAGATCTCATCTGTATTCCTTCATCAGCTCTACCTTCAGATAAAACCACTTGTCCTACAAAATTGTTAAGGATAAGTTATCTTATCTATACTTCTATCTAGATCTATATCTATACTATTATATAAAACATTTATAACGTGGGTCACATTAAAAATTAAAATAAGGAGGTGCAATCTTGACCATCAATTTTATTTTAGAAAATCACATTATAAGGTGACATGTGTCACTTCTTAATTAAAAAACCACTTTTATTTTCAATTTGACCTATCTTTTTATCTATTTATTTATTTTTATGATTTAATTTCAACGTATTTTCTAAAATTTCGTGATCTTTAATTCAACATCCATTTTGATATATTTTTATAAATTTTTAACTTTTCACATTTTTAGTCGATTTATTTTGAATTTTTTAACAACTATAACTTTAATTTGAATACAAATTTGATTCGTAAAAGATATATACTTTTGGAGACAATGTTTGATGGGTAAGAGAGTGTGTGAGTCTTTATACAATCGAGAATGATGTTAATATGATGTTGCGGGAAAACTACGAAAACCCAAACAAATGAATTCTCTAAGCAGGTAGAGAATTGCGGAGCGAGTTGGGTTCAGGGGCGAAGCCAGAAAGTTTGGCTCGAGTGGGCACACTTTGATATTTTTTAATAACTACACTACAAAATGATTCTTAAGAGGGGCAAATTACGAAAAAACCCGGATATTTTCAAAAATTTACACTACAATTTTTTTCGCTAGGGGGGCACTTGCCCCTTGGGCCCCCCCTTTGTCTCCGCCCATGGTTGGGTTAACAATTTTTATCGCCGCCGCTATGCGCGGGTATCCAACTAGTACTACTTTATAAAACATTTATAATTATAATGTGGGACCCATTAATAATTAAAATAAGGAGGTGCAATCTTGACCATCCATCTCATTTTTGGGAATCACATCATAAAGTGACATGTGTCACCTTTTGATTAAAAAATCACTTTTATTTTCAAATTGAAATATCTTTTTATCTATTTAATTTTATTTTGATCTAATTTCACCATATTTTTTAAAATTTTATGCTCTTTAATTCAACATCCATTTTGATATATTTTTATAATTTTTTTTTTTACATTTTAATGGGTTTATTTTATGTTGATTTATATTTTTTTACAACTTTAATCTTAATTAAATATAAACTTGATACGTTAAAACTATATACTTTCGGAGAGAGTGTTGTCTTTTTACATGCGAGAATGATGATGTTAATATGGTGTTGCGGGAAAGTTACGGGAAACCCCAACGAACACATACATTTGTGAAACGAAATTACTAAGCGGGTAGGAAATTATGTAAAAAGTTGAGTTAATAAATTTTTTATTGCCGCCGCTATGCGCAGGTAACCAACTAGTATATTTTAAGAGCGACTAAGAATTGTCTTCCTTGTCATGTGAAAGGGGAAAAGAAGTCTACACTAGTTTAATATGTAGAAATCAACTTACGATTCACTTATTCATCAAATGTTACCATTATATAAGACTTTTCAGGCCTGTATGGCTACTTATCAACTTAGTTACATGACTCCTACTTAAAATTTTTATAGGTATCTTATATGCAACATAACATATTATACTTTCATTATTTTTGTTATATTCTTTTAGAAAAACATTTATATGTGTATTATGTGCTTTTTTAACCCACTTAGTTCCATTTCTCATTTCCATCGTGCTACCGTCTCTGTACTGTGAGAATATGTGCACATGTCACACATAATGAAATTGAAAAACTGAAAAAACGGGCTTAGCAAATCGACTTTTATTCTGCTTCACATGCGAAAACTATTGATCAAAACCTTGTGTGTCAACTTAATCATGTAGCGTCTTAAAGTTAATAGCTACTTCATTTATATAGAGGGAAGTTAGGGAACTATTTATGCATTAGTTTAAGCATTAAGATGTTGATGTTTACTGTAATTGTTGTGGCGTCCCCGCAGAACCCGCGGCCACAAATATTATTCCAAGCAACGCAATAGCTAAGCAGGAGCTTATCATTTTGATCTCCATCTCAGACTTTAGGAGTTGTGTGCAAAAGTATATAAGAAGACGCCTGAGGATTAAGAAAGCTTGTGACTAAAGTGCAAGTATATACAAATGGATTATAACTTAAAGTTAGCTCAATAGTTGTGACTGAAACTGTTGGGATTTAACATTCTAGGCAATCAGTTTAGCTACGAATACGCAGCGGAATGGATCTAGTTAAGGCACATAGAATTAACACTTATAAATTAAACAAGTAATTTACTAACCTTTTGTTTAATGATAAAAATCAATAAACTTACGCCGGATTTTGATCTTGAAAAAGTGACTAAAACAATCACCTCTACGGTTGCTCACACAACACGTCGAACAAGTACGCAACAATGCTAGTCGTAACTTCACGAATAAACAAGCAAACAAACACGTGTTCTTGTTAATAATCAAAACCGATTCGAATACTATAAAAGTATTACGTTCGAACTGGTTTAATAAAGAGTGTTATCAAAACAAAGAGATTAACATTAATATCTTTGTAGTCGATCCTTTATGTTCAGAAAAGACAAAAACCTTAATGGTTTTTACTTTCTTGCCGATTGGTTGATCAAAGGAAGGAACACAATTTGCTTTTGAATATTAAATTGTGTCGTGTAGGGATAAATGACTTTTGTGTGTCGTATGGAATTATGGAATTGGACGACTTATGAGTTAAGGGTAAGGGTGTTTATATAGCACCTTATCCCTAATCTCAAAACTTGTTTCCTACTCCAAGTCTTAATCTTTTACTCCATCAATTTTTTAAAAACGACACTTAGACCCCTTTCTAGTCTATTCTTAAATCTGCCACTTTAGGGAGAAGGACAAGGGTTTTTGTTTTCGTCATTTAAGCTCTTCTCTTTTTATTTAACATGTATTAATTAGTTTATAACGTCTAACGGTTAAACTAATTACCGTTAAATACATTTCGTGAAACATATTATATAATTAATAAATATATATCAAGTATATATATTAATTACATAATTAACGTACTCTTCGTGTCTTAACGCGTGTGCCCCCAATAGGCTCACATATTCGTAACGTATACGTGCTATCCGACTACCATAATCCAACAGCTCCCACTTGGGAGTTGGAGTAGCACCTAACACTTATACCTATAATTGGCAAAGTCTAGCAACCCACACAATTATTTTTACATTAGGAATATTATGAGATAATAGTTTCAAGAACAATCTCAGCTTATAATGGTTAGTTTATTTCTTGCTTAATCATCATCCCTTTGTTTCAGATACCGTTAAACCATGGATATGGATCCTAACTCATTCCATATAGTTTAACATTATGTTTCTCGTTATAGAAATAATTCAGATATACCAAATGTAATCAAGAATCATCTTGGATTACCCTTTGGGTACGGCCATACAATTATCTGATTAATTCTGGAGAGGCGCCATGGTATCTTTCTGCAATTTAAACAATTGGAGGAACAAATTCTTTATTGACTACAAGTGTTGTAGATGCTGCTTCACATCACTTCCAAAAATAGCCTTTATGACTACCTTATTCAGGATAGCGTTTGACTTATAATCAAAAAGTGATATCCACACATGCAGAACTTGCTTGCATCTCAAGTCTAAGGACGACTTTTAAACCATTTTCGACATTTACTCATGACGAGGATCCAAAAGTAAATATTCGAAGGTTGGGGTATCCAATATGCATCCCTTGTGAATACATATGAGTTTGGTGGGAACAATCCATATATCCAAAGAATATAGCCAACACTCACATTTGCCTTACATAACAATATTCCCATATTGTTAACCGACAATGGACATATTTAGAATGATAAAATCATTCAAGGATTAAACATGCAAATATAGGATAACAATTATTATATGAATGAATGACAAATACCACGTATTTTTATTCATCAGAAAGTAAAAATTGTCTTACAATCCCAATTATCCAAATACTAAAACAGATATGCATGAAACTAATTAGCAAGTTGAAGTCCAATGTTTCCAACATTCTCAACTCTTTCTTTACAAGAAAGCTAAATAGTTATCTGAGTAAACTTTCTGAATACTTGTTTCAAATTCACATATTGTGAAAGATTTGAATAATAAGATGAGTGTCTTATTGTTCACGTGCATACTATTGCAAGAGTCATAGTATGGACAAGGTAATAGTACCTTTTATAGGGTATTTGAATTCAACAACATACCTATCTCAGACAGTCATCTTTACAGTTTCTTAAAATGTAAAGTATTCTCATTCTTTAATGTGTAATGCAACAATGCTCTTAAGTGAGCATATCTAGTTAGCAGATTTATCATAAAAGATGAAACCCTACTTTAACTAGAATTGATTATCCTCTAGCATTAGTGTGCACATACAACGCTATGCTTCATAATTCGTAAACAGTTGTATAACAGTAATCTAAATACCCTCAATTAGATATTGTTATCTAAATTCTCTCAATTAGATACTGTTGTTGTTAGCTCATCTTGCTATCATGCAAAAGTAACAACCAGTCACATACACAATATAATATATATACATGATGAATCCTTAGTTATAAACACAAGGTTTCCATCCATGTAACAAATTATCTAAAGTGAAATATACCATTTAAGACTTGCTTCAATGATATATTGCAATGTGTTGGACTTAATTTACCGCATATGTTTATTTAATAAACATTTATTCTAAGGTCGTTTATTTTATTTCCTAAATTCCTTAGTAAAGTTTTATTCCAACCTAAGGATAAGATCTAGCTTTGATGAAATGATGCTTTCAATATGTTACACAACATATGAATTTTAAAGAAAAAACATAGTGTTCCCACTTGATGTCAGGTGTACTCAGGAGTTATCTTAATTTAATCAGAAATCATATTATGATTAAACTTAAGATCTCAGCTCCTAGATGCATGATCTAATCCATACTTGAATTCTGTTATCTTGTATACTTTATAAAGATTATCTTAAACTCATAACCTTTTGATTACACACCGTCCTCGTAAAAGATAATCATAAAAAAAAGAGCTATAAAACTTAATTGTCATATTACAAATATAGACTCATAACCCTTTTGATTACACATCGTCCTCGCAAGGTAATCATTCAGGAAAAGTTATGATCCTTAATTTTCCATATTTCAGGTTCAAGAAAACCGGTATGACAATTAGTAATCTTTATATAATTAATGCGTGTAGAAAAAAAAGATTTAATCGTAGTCAATTGCTTGAGTAAGATTCAAAACTCTTATCATCAGTCAGGCATTAATATGTATACGATTTTGTCCTTATGAGCCTTTCTTCAAAAGAAACTCATTCTAACCTCATAGGTTTACTATTTGGTCAATAGATCAAACAAGCTTAAAACATTGATTGCCTTTTAAGGAAAGATCAATCAAGCTCAAAACTTCGATTGCCTTTTAAGGACTGCATCTTTTCATTCATAGTTCTAAGATATTTATCATATTCAAGATGTGATAATTCATCTTTTTAGTTAGCAGGTTTATTATGACCCTCTAACTTATATTCCTCAGCATTGATATTAAAATATCATTCCATTGATGAGGTATCCTCGCGGATTTATGAATAAGAGTTACGTTATACTTTGGTTCGACATTTTTATGTTTAACCTTAGTATGACATCAGCAAGTGAATTTTGAAGGTTATGTATTTTGTTCTTGAATATCTTCAAGATCTATAGATACTCCCACTTACTTTTGTAAGAAGAGATACTTCTCTAAATACTAAGTATTTAAGCAACAATAAATTGTTCTTAATTGGGACAACAAAATGCATCTTACAGTTCTCATCTCTAGCTTATTAATAATATGCTTCATAAGATATTAACAAATTTCAAAACTTTTAATCAAGACATAATGGGATTCATCCCAATCCATAAATAGATAATGTCTTGAATACCTTCTAGGTTGAAACTATATTGAGTGTATCCATGACACACGCAATTTTCTAACCTTGATCCATTTTTAGAGGTAGAGCAATTAAAGTTATCAGAAATGAAACAATATGAATATAGTGTGTTTCAACACATTAGACATACCGTAATAATGTGGTATTCTATGAGCATTAGAATTGTGAGACTCCATCAGTGTTCCTTAGATAACTTAATTCTCTTTGGATCAAATACTTGTCAGTTGGGTCAAGCCAAATTGAGTACAAAGTATTTTAAAACCAAATGCATGCCATAACGTAAATATCTTTGAATAGTACAAAAACTCTATGTTCATGTGTTTCAAGAAAATAGAACATATCAAGTATACGTTACTAGTCTTTGAATAATTCAATGACCTCAAGTTAACTCTATGTTCATGTGTTTCAAGAAAACCGAACATGTCAAGTTATACGTTACAAGTCTTTGAATAATTCAAGAACATCATGTTAATGTGTTAACAAGAAAACATAACAATTTTATTACTTACTTTATGTTATCAGTCATTGATAAAATCAAGGACTTTATAATTATGTCTTAACAAGAACATAATTATTCTAACTAAAGTAATTATGAACGCAAACTCTTGAGTTCAATAGTAATTTCAAGTTAATTTAATACTTCATAATTATGATTATATAATTTAACCATAATTATATTGACTAAAACATGTAGTCAATTAGTTAAAGTAGCTTTATATTATATCTTAACATTTAAATGTAATAGGGCAACAAACATCGTGTTTAAGTCTTAGTAGATTTATTAGCTTTCTTACCTTGCGGTCAAGAGAAACCAATAATCATATTGTTATATGTTGTTCCTTGCACATATATAAGATTTCTCTCACTTGTGTACGGCACAACATTATTTAATGTAGACAAACAATATGACAAGCACTCGATTGTTCAAACAATATGATCGTGTCATAGATACTACGAGTAGATTTCGAACCATAACGTTTAATAAGGAATATTCTATATATAACGTTTCGGAAAGCAACATCAGAAAGGCAACGTGTTATCTATATTACAAAATGCAAGTTTCCTTAAACTGTGGTCGTTCATATTCGGAAAGTAATGAATTATTTCAAAGTGAGCTAGAAATAATATAGGCAACTAACAAGGAAATGAATCTTGTAGCTCCCACTGAATTTGACATCATAACATGAAATGTCATTTCAGTAGTAAAATGCAAAGCTCCCACTGAATTTGTCAACATTAAAAGTGTTACATTACCAGTAGAAGACAAATAGCGATTTATTTACTTCCCTGCTCTCTTAGAATGCCTACAAGTAGCGATGTACTTAGGTACTGAACAGAGTATATGAAATTCTACTTATGTAAATGGGGAACTAGCCATCCATGCTTTCATTAACTTGAATTTTAACATGCAATTCCTCCTTTATTGTCTGCATAGCCACAAGGGTATTTAGCACTTTAAGGAATAAGGTGAGTCCAAGAAAATTTACCTAGAGAACTTGCTAGCAATTTTCTTTACTCATTGCGGTTTAAACTCATATATCGTGACAAGTGCAAGATGTCATTATTTTTGTAGCTATAGACAAAAAGTACTCTAGTTACACAAAATAATTAATCTTTCAAAGATTTCATAACCGGAAAAGGGTAATGAAAGATTAAAAGTGAGTTTAAATATAATTGATAAAAATTCAATTATAATCCTATCTTATTCTTGTCAACCAATGAGAAGCGATAGGAGTTAGTCTCACTCTTCTTACCAGGAAAAGAGACTATGTTTGTCTTCATAAGAAAACAAACATTTGTTTACGAATTTTGTTGAAATAACATAATTATTCATAACATAGAAAGTTTAATTTTAGTATTTTCGATAATTAAATTCTTAATAGAATTAATTACCCAATTAATTTACTAATTAAGACTAAGATCCAACTTGACCTCCTACTTGGTAACCAGAGGTCTGACCAGTGAGAAAACAAGTAGGGCAAGAGGTAAGCGACGAGCGTTAATTGCATTTTAATGCAACTCTTAAATTTATGAGACCAGTCTATACATTAGTAAACATGTAATAATGTCAAGAGCATGTTTGGTTCTCATCTTATGCCTCAAGCACGACGTCTGACCAGGAATACCGGATTTAAGTCGACCAAGCAAGAACGTGCAAAAATAGCCAGAGGTCTGACCAGTGAACCGTAATTGCCATGGGGTCGGAATGGCCCTGAGGTCTGACCAGAGAAGCTAAACTAACGGCACGTGTTCTTGGTTGGGTGGCATTGACTTAAAATTTTCTAAGGGGTATGCACATAAATGTGTTAAAACGTGTACAAAGAGGCATGCAAAACAACTTTGTAGCACTGAATTTTAAAAACCTTTAATAATGACACTGTAGTGACATGCCATGGTTCACAGTAACTCCAATCGAACGCACAAAGAAGCGGAGAATCAGATCAGCGCGAAGCTTATTAAAAACCAGAGTTCTTTAGGAGTGTTGACCACTTCCGCCTTAAACCTCTCTTATAGTTTGTTCTAGTGAATGAGCCATACTTCCCATGAGTCCATAGCGTCCAGTTTATAATCTTGAAATCAAGTTTCATAATTTATAGTCTTATTAATTTTCTTAAAAATCCAATTTTACACGAAACAAATAATAGGTCACAATGAGCATGTATTTAAACGTGAATTAATAGACTTATTTTAACATCTCTTTCTTTAGGTATTAGTCCGTATTGCATACATATTAGGCGTGTATATGAGTAATCAAGTAAAATTATGCAAATAAAGACTAAAGCTAATGATGACATTAAATTAACAATTAAACATGTAAAATCCGAGTTCTCAAGCGAGTCTTCCCCAATTGGAGAACCATAAGACCCTCACTAGGTTTTCATCAATGTGCCTAGATCGCCACATTCATCACAGAAGTGATTGAGTGGGGCTTATTGCCGGAAGGATTGACATAGACTGTATCAGACTAAATATGTAAAAGATATAATCTTCAAAAATAAAAGATTTTAATTGCCATAAATAAAATCAAGATCTTTTATATATGTAGTGTGATCTTCTATAAAAGGAAACAAATATTCTAAATTAACTAGTTTAATTTTATTCCCTTTTTAGCAATCATAAGTGTCAAGATCTAGATCTACAGATTTTATTTAATTATGGCAAGGATTTGCATAATCTTTGCCATATTTGCAAGAAAACATTAAATAAAAATTTAGCGCAGCAGATCAAGTTATATGAATTAAATCTAGGCGTGAACATGCAAGACATGATATAATTCAAAAGTGTAACCCTAATGCCAAAACGAGTTGACTCGTGATGCCACTGTTGGGATTTAACATTCTAGGTAACCAGTTTAGCTACGAGTACGCAGCGGATTGGATCTAGTTAAGGCACATAGATTAACACTTAATAAAGTAAATAATTATAACTTGAAAGTAAATAATTACTTACCTCTTTCAATAAACTTACGCCGGATCTTGATCTTGAAACGAGTGATTAAATTACCACCTCTATGGTTGCTCACACAACACGTCGAACAAGTACGCCACAATGCTAGTCATAACTTCACGAGCTTCAAACACCGATGGTGTATGCATAATTACTTGAACCGAAAACCAAACAAACTAGTGTCTTGTTCTAGATCCAAAAACCAAAACAACGAGTGTGTAGATCTTGCTTCAAAACCAATCGAATCCTTATACAATGGAAAATAACACACCCTTTATTGATTGTAGTCTGTGCCGATTGAATGAACAAAAGAAAAAGACAAAAGTAATAATGACCTTTAAGGTTTAGTGTGTCGTTTAGGTAGGGAGAAAACCAAAAAACGATTTTAAGGTTTAGTGTGTATTTTCGAATGAATTCATTAAATTGAGGGTTAGGATGAGGTATTTATATAGCACCCAAAACAACTTTTAAGGTTTAGTGTGTATTTTCGAATGAATTCATTTGATAAACTAGACTCCTCATAATTCTCATCACAATACAACTTTTATCCCTTATCTCTAAAATTGAACCCAAAACCCTCTTCTAGAAGCTATATAGGTTGGTCAACAAGTGACACCTACAAGGTTCGGGTTTTATCAATTTTAGTCCCTTCGGTTCATATTTAAATTATTACGTGAAGCATATTAAATCCTTAATAATAAATAAATATATATTAAGTATTTAATAAACGTACTCTTCGTGTCTTACGTGTGTGCCCCCAATAGGCTCACATATTCGTAAAGTATACGTGCTAGCCAACTACCATAACCCAACATCCCGCATGGCCATGGATATACCAAGTATCCAAGCTACTTCAATAGCTTTTGAATCCGCATTTTCAACAAGTGAGAGGGTGTTGTCAATCTGAAGAACAAGACTCACTCCGACGTCCTTAGAGATGTGTATGTGCTTAAAAGATCACTTGGACGCTAAGACAAATCCACTTTTGAAACCCCCGTAGACTTTGAAGATGAGATCTTGGATGCCGAGGTGCAAGAAAATGAAGCCATTCCACTATCCGATGAAGAAATTGCACTTGATGCTGCTAGCAGCGAAGGTTCTATGTCCGGACCCGGTTCGGGAGGAGAAGAGCCTGAATATGGTTATGATGTCTATCATGATGATTACTAATTGTCGATTATGATGTTGTATTTCAATTCCGATGTATTATGTTGTATTTTCCTTTCCGATGTATTTCGTTTCCGATGTATTAGGTTTTCTATTAAATAAAAGTTGAAGTTTATTCAGTTTATTGCGTATAAATCCACGAAAAACGAAAAAAAAAACAAACCGGTCCAACCCGGTTTTACAGGTTAACCGGTGTGACCGGTTCGACTTTTTGAACCGCCCAAAACCGGTTCCAAACCGGTTCGGACTGGTTTGTTGACTGAAACAGGTTCCTGCTGAAACCGAACCGAACTGGTTAACCGGTTTGCGCACGTCTAACTTAACACAGATCAAGACCCTCAAGAACTCTTTAACCTCGAAAGTCAAAATATGTCTCGTTTTACATTATCCTTACAAATCGAATCAATGTTTCCGAATCAATTACTCGAAAGTACATGTTTAACCTGTTACATAAAATCATATGTCCGAATCTTAAATTTGGTCCAATACAATTGAATATTAGTAAAAGTTTTTCAAATGCCATGCCTATGCTTGAACTTTGGTTGTCTTGAATAATCCCCCCCCCCCCCCCCCACCCCCCCCCCCACCCCCCCCGGTTTTTACGAAAAAAAACAAACCGGTCCAAACCGGTTTTAACCAGGTTTAACCGGTGTACCGGTTCGACTTATGAACCGCCAAAAACCGGTTCCACAAACCGGTTTTCCCCCCCTGGATATCACTCAGACCGTTTTTTTTTTTTTTTTTTTTTTTTTTTTTTTTTTTTTTTTTTGTTTTTTTTGTTTTATGTTTTTTTTTTTTCGACGGTTCTTGACTGAAACAGGTTCCTGCTGAAACCGAACCGAACTGGTTAACCGGTTTGCGCACGTCTAACTTAACACAGATCAAGACCCTCAAGAACTCTTTAACCTCGAAAGTCAAAATATGTCTCGTTTTACTTAACCTTACAAAATCGAAATCATGTTTCCGAATCAATTACTCCGCAATAATGTACATGTTTAAACCTGTTACAATACAATCAATGTCTCGAATTTAAACTTTGGTCCAATCCCCCCCCCCCCCCCCCCCTTTTTTTATTTTATTTTTTGCAGATCTCTAATTTTCTATGCCAGCATTTTTTTAATCCTCATCCCAAACTTAAAACAAAATTTTGATAAAGAAAAAACACAAACTATCGTGCTTCTGAATCTTCATCTCCATCACGCGCATTTAAATCCAATGTGCTTTCATTAAGATCTTGTCTTTCTACATTTGTCTCTTCAGAAGTCTGAACAAAAAAAGGTGGTAAGTCATATGCATCTAAATTCAATACAATGCTGCAATAACTGTTTGATTATTGCTGGCACTGGCTGTATATGCTTAGACCATTTGTTGTTCTCCTTTTTGTGGTAAGTCATATGCATCTTGCACGAATCGTTTTTTCTTGATTTCGGCTTCCTGATCATCATTAATGCTTGATTACAGAAAAACTGGAACCTTTTTAGTGTAAATGTGGCAATGGCTGGAACAGGATTGTATCAACTCTCCCGAAAAATCCGGTAAGTCAAACTCTGTGATTACTGCTGACTTTGCTTTCATTGTTGCATGCCACTTGTTCTATTTCCGTTTCTAGATGTTCTATGCTAGATCGTGTCAGGAATCTAGAGAGAAAAAAGATTAATAAATAATGAACAATTAACTAGTTGACAAAGGTTTATTAACTGCATTAATTTTGGCTAGATAAACAGGGAAATTGATTTGGCATTTTGTCAAATGTCTAGTCTATAAAATAGATAAAATGGTCTTGCCGACCAAAAAAGGTTATCGTTTCGCTTTTTACAGTGGTGTGTGACTGGCACATAAGTAAAAAAAAAAATGAAAATTAAGAAGGTACATTATTGGTAGACACTTCGGTTTATACTCGCGGCTTTTGGCATTTAGATATCGTGTTGTTTCTTAAATTTGTTGAAAAAAAATAAGTTGATAATGGTAATGAATTATCTAAAGGAAAATAGTAGCTCATATGCTGTCAAAAATTGAAATATATATGTTTGTGTATAGAATTGCCATCGATTATATGTGTGATCACTGTGTTTGTTGGCTCATGTAATAGGCATGATTATTTTAACGAAGAGGAGACTGCTGCTATAAAGGAATGATGGCGAAAACATATGCAACTAAACTAAGTTTCTGTTCTGAAATTGATTTGCCCTGATAGGGTTTTATGCTATTGTTATAACTTATAAGTTTGTTCTCTTGAGAATTTCTGATTCGTTACAGTTGAATGGGAGTTTGATGTTTTTTATAATAATGTATGTCTTATCTGTTTGCGCAGTTAACATCTTTGTTTCATAAGCTCCTACTTTAACTACATGCAACAAAAAGTTATTTTTTTTTATAATTAATATTCAATTTTCTGCAACTAACTAGAGAGTGACTGAAAATGAAATACTTCCACCAAAAAGAAACATGGAAAGATTTCCGTTAAGACTAACTTGACATTTATCAGCAAATCAAGTAGGGGATGTGCAATGATATAAAATCAGACGGTGCAACTAAACTGGGATGGGCTGAAACTGAATATTAAATAATGTTAGGACCAACTTTACTGTGTTGCAGGGGTGTTGATCGGTTCGGTTATCAGGTTGTTCGGTTAAAAAAATTTCTAGAAATAACCGAAAATCAAACCGAATTCAAATTGGATTGAACCGAACCGAAAAACCAAACCGAAAAACCAAAAATCGAAGCGAGTAAAATTTAAATTTAATTTAATATTTTTTATAATTTAATGATGTAGATTTTTAGAAGATAAAGAAATTGCAAGCTTAAAAATGTTTTTTTTATATTAAAATAAAATATATATATATATATATATATATATATATATATATATATATATATATATATATATATATATAGTAGGGATCCAGTGATAA
>BQNB010009141.1:52146-74230 GCA_026074375.1 Tanacetum coccineum
AGTTCACAAGATGGCAAAGTTTACAAGATGGCGAAAAGAGATCATGCTTGGTTGATGATCTCAAGGTGCTCAAGATCACATATTCACATACAAGTCAAGATAAAGGAACAAGCTCAAGCCTAAAGTCAATGATCACTACGCAAAGAAGAAAGACAAAAGATCAACTATTACACAAAAAAGGACTCAAGATCAAGACAAGAAGCTTCAACGATTAATGATCAAGGTCACAAGGAGAGGTATTTATGATCACCCCTTAGGGGGAGATTGTTAGGAACACAGAAAGTGTTGATCATTTATGAGATCTCAACGATCGTCCCTTAGGGGGAGGTTGTTAGGAATTCAGTTTTTAGTGAAGTGACGACCATTATCGATCTCACGAGCCTTTGTAATAGTTAGATAATATTATGTAATAATTAGTAAGCTAACCGGGCCGGCTTATAGAAAGTCCAAGGAAAGCCCTGTTCGACCCATATCTTGTAACTATATAAACCTTCTCCACACATGGAGAGGGTGTTGGTTGAATGCATTTTCTCACAATCTTGTGTGTGTTTTTATGTGTGTTCTCCCATCCACTCTCTCTCTAGCTTTCTCTCTCTAAGTTTGTAAGTGTGTGTGAAATCAATATCCTTCAAACGAGTTTGAAATCAATCATGTAATGAGTTTGCAAGTAAGTTATGAGAACAAGTATGTAAATTATTTTGTAAATGCGCATGTAATCTCCCCCAAAAGAGTTATAAAGAAATAAAATAAGGCTATGAGACTCACCTCTAGTGAATGTATTAATTTTAGAAAAATCAAATGAGTGAAACGTCACGTGTAGTCCGGATGCAACCTAATTAATTTATAGGTCGTATGAGTGTAATGCATTTAATATAAACACATCAATATAAATTATAGAGTTATATCACCACCTAATAGTTTTATTTATAAATCGATCAATTGTTTAAATCACGTTTGATATTAAATGTCCAAGTATGTACTTCGAAAATATTTTTTTATAACTTAGGAAATTATTTAAAATCATTTCGCTTGATTTAGTATTTTTAAAATTTTAATGTGTCACAATATATAGTTTAAGTGTTTTATAAAATAATATTTATAAGGTTTTAAACCGCGTATAAATATTATACAAGTAATGCTTAAAATATTTCCTAAAGTTTTTATAGTCCAAACGAACTAGCACTATTCATGTCAGGAAAATAGTGCAGAAAATTTTATATAAAAGTTAACTAGCTTTTATAATTTATAGTTCAATATTTATACACTTCTAGTCCCCAAAAACTTGATCTGCAGAGTAAAACGTCATTATGAACAACTTTGTAGTTTTACACTTTGGCCGAATCGGACCCGAAAGCCTTCAAAATAACATATTTCAAAACCCGCACTTTTTCCACAGTTTTTCACATCTTTGTAAAAGCTGTGAGAAATATTATGTTTTCCAAAATCTTTAAAAATTTCTAACTTTCTCGTATTACGTTCGTTTTTCAAGTTCTTTATAATCGTGTCGAGATAATCTGTCATAATAATATGTTTATAAATTGACTAAAAATCCGTGCAGAAAAAAGTTTTATAAACTGTTTTATATAAAAACAGTTTTTATGTATTTAATTATCGTAATCTTGAAAAATTCATATCTCCTTCGTTATAACTCCGTTTTTCAAGTTTCTTATATATTCGGAATCGTCTTGAAACGTACTATTTATATATCAGGTTTATATTTTGCACAAAAATTTATGCCATTCCAAAATATACAAACTGTTCGTGTATATAGTTTTATATAAATTTGATTTTATAAATCTCAACATGATTTAAATATTACAAGTCCTCTAAAATCACTAATACAAAATCGTTAGTATATTTTAAGTCCTGTAATTTATGTCCAACTATTTTATGTCCATTATGTCCAAATAAAATGTCTAGAACAATATTTATTTATAAAACTATATAAATAAACTTTTAACAATTAATTCAACAATTAATTATATAATTTAACCAACACTTGTAATATATCAAATAAAATATATTCTTGCATTCTAACATATTTTAAACACCTTTTCATCATGAATATATATTTTCTTGATTATGTATAAACTAGTTTTATTTTATAAACTTTATAAAATAAATAATTAGATGGTGATTTAACAATATAACAAATATATATGTATGAAAATATCTGAATAATAGTATGAGAAGTGATTATAAACCTTGTACGAATGAAAGAAGAAATGAACACAATAAAACCCTAATTCTTCAACCCAAAATCCTTTTATAAAACTCTAATTTCCTTTCTTGCTAAACCCTTGGTTTTACTTGCAAAACCACTTGATACACATTATATATCAACCATAAACACACTTGTATACTTGTAATCTTGTAGAATTGAAAACTATGAATTATTTTGGTACTAATTTTTGAGCCGTTGGTTTTTGCTAGACAAAGAGGGAGTTTTTATGATTTTTGCTAAGTTTCTAAGTGTATGAGGAAGTCTTGGAATAGGATGTTATTTGTAGCAAAAATATCTAGTAAAACCATTAAACAAAACCATGATTTTTGGAGGGGGTTTGGCATGTTTGTAAGAAGGGGTAGGGGGGATGTTCTTGTGGTAGAAAGTGTAAGAAGAGTTAGTAGATTATGTAAGAAGGTTACTTGTATCTGATTAAAACACATGGTAAATTCTAGAAAAGATTGTTGGTATCATTTTTTTTTTGTTTTTGAATGTGAACCGGCCCTATGTATATCTTGGGTAATAATTTGTAAAATTTTGGGTATTAGTATAATTGTGGGTATTTGATTGAGTGTAGATAGGTAGAATGGTTTACTTGTATGCAAAAATGTAATTTATTGCGAAACGTAAACATTTTACGTAACGTATAAAAATAAAATATAAAAAGTTAATTATTATTTTCATAAAAATAATATGACACTTGTTTGACATAAATTTTTATTTGTTTGATGTCGGTTTACGTTGAATGTTGATTTTTAGTTTATGCGATTTAACTAAACGATTGAAATTAAAAGTAAACGCGTAAAAGTTTAAAATAAATAATTGAATATTTATTGACGTAAAATGACTCGAAAATGTGGGTTGTTACAAACTGTAGGTGCATAGCTCTGAAGTGAAGGTGACTAAATAAGTTGTTAGGTTATAGGAGTGCTTGATTGGTAGTGTTGATATGGTTGATAAACTTCAGATGGTTGAGTGTAATATTGTGTTTGATGACTGTTGTATGAAGGAGGTGGGTTGTAGGTATTTTCCAGCAAAGCAAGTGGTTTTGGGAATCATTATTGCATTTGTCAAACTTCTTTAGCATCTCTTTCATTGTGTTTAAGGAAAGCATACAACTGATGAAAGTTCACATTGTGAAGATCTTTTGCTTGTTTAGCTGCTGTGACAAACCTACTCCACTTAGGTTGAAGATGATTCACAAACTTCATGTTGATTTGCATAGGTGACATGGTCATTAGAATCATTTTCATGTCATTAATCAACTTTGTAAAACTCAAATGGTATAAGTAGATTAATTCTCCTGGCTCAAATGTGAATCTGTCAAATTCATCATATAGCATGGACTGTCGTTCTTACTTGGTCATCTCTATGCCTTCTATTAGTTCTTTGACGTGATCCCATATTTTTTTGTAGTCTGATAGTGGTTGATGAGAGTGTAGATGCCAACTGGCAATCCAAGAAGAAGTGTATTGATAGCTTTGATGTCACTGTCATAACATAACTTGTCTTGTCTAGCAAGGTCTTCAAGTCTTTGAGGACGACGGATTTCGGTAACGCCATTTGTGTCTTTAACAGTAATCTCTGGCTTGAATTGATAAGGACTATTGTCGATTAAGTCTTTTAACATTTTACCATTCTCTTTGCCTCGGTTATAGAGAATAATCTGGGTCTTCCAACTATCATACATGCCTTTCTCTAGCATCGGGGGACGGGTTTTAGAACCTACAACAATAACGTTCTCTGCCATAGTAGCCATTATGAATTTGATTGTGTAGTCTTTGTAAGAATTGAGATTTGTAAGGATCGTTTTGACGAGAAGAAGTGTTGTTTTGTGAAAGTTTTGTCGAAATATTGTATTTTTAACATGAACCGAGTCAAAAAGATTGTAACTTTGTCAATTTATTTTATTTAAAAACCTTAAAGTTTAAACCCTTTTAACTTAAAACCCCTAATTTTAACCTTAACCACTAACTGCAAAAAATCACCTTTTTAATATTAATTACACACTAAAAACCCTAACTCTTTTTTATTAAATTAATAATAAAAAAACTTTTTAAAACCCTAAAAAATACAAAACCCTAATTTTAAAAACTAGGGTTTAGTTTTTAGTTTGGACTCGTTCCGGGTTTGGAGGTTTTGGAGGTTTGGCTATGGCTTGGTAACCGATCTAGGGGTGGGTCGGTTGGATGATGGTGACCGAAAGTGGGGAGGATGGTTTGGTTGGGGCTTGGTGACCAAACGGGAGGTTCGGTTGGAGCTTAACAACCAAAAGAGAGATTCGGTTGGAAGCTTATGCCCGAAATTGAGATTCCGTTAGAACTTGATGACCAAACATGTGGATCGGCTGGGCTTCTATGACCGATCCTCGTGGGTCGGTTGTGGTTGGTTTCGGTGATGCTTTCGAGTTGTTTCCGGTGATGTTTCTAGCTTAAAGAATGAATCTTTTTCTAATAAAACCACTAAAGTTTGCAACTTTATGCAAAAGTTCAAAACTTTTTGCACGAAAACGCCTAAAGTCTTCAATTTTAACGTAAAGATTACGTTTTTGAGTGACTTTTGCAAATTAAATTGCAAAAGTTCAAGTCTTTATCTTCCGAAATCTCTAAAAATTACAACTTTCTTTAAATTTTAAGGCTTTGTCTTCAAGAACTTGTCTTTATAGTCTTCATAGTCTTTAAGTTCTTCAAAGTCTTCAAATTTGATAACTTTCTTCACGAAAAGCACTTCAAATCATCCCATGGCAATTGATACCAAGTGATAAATATCACAATATCATACAAAATACTACACTATTTAAAGAAAGAGAGAGAAACATGTCTAGAGAGAGAGAGAGAGTGGCGACGAGTGAAAGGAGGAGAGGAGGAGAGAAATAAATAAATATTAGATTATAAGAAAGAGAAATCTCCACCCCTTAACCCTTCCTTAGCCCTCCTTATATAGTAAGTGAGGAGGGACTAGGAAGCAATTAAGGGATATTACATATTACAACATAGTCCTTCCCTATTTGCACTAGTTAATCTATATTCTATTAATCTTTGATAAATGGCCATGTAATAAACACTTTTCTGTATTTCTAACACAGACCATGCAAAGGGTGTAATGATGATTAAGAAAGCACATCTGGAGGTAATCAATTTTTGGGAGACAAGCTAGTCAGTTGGTCGTCTAAGAAGCAAGATTGTACAGCAATGTCAACTGCAGAAGCTGAGTACGTATCTTTATCTACATGTTGCGCACAAGTCATTTGGATGAGGACGCAACTACTAGACGTTACAACAGGATTCCAATGTATTGTGACTCAAAAAGTGAAATTACCATATCTTGCAATCCGGTTCAACATTCACGTACAAAACACATTAACATCCGTTATCATTTTATCAAGGAGCATGTTGAAAAGAGTACCATTGAACTTTACTTTGTCGGGACGGAATATCAACTTGCTGATCTGTTTACTAAAGCCCTTCAAAGAGAAAGGTTTGATTATTTAGTTCACAGGATTGGTATGAGATGTATGACTCCAACTGAGTTGAAACATCTGGCAAAGTTATCTTCTTGAAGAAAGATCATACATCAAAAACTTTTTGTAAATAAATTCAAAAACAAAATAAAAATAGAATATTTAAAAAAAACAACATAAATATTTTCTTTTCTTTCTCAAAAATGGAAAACAAATAAAAATTTGAAAAACAAAATTTTAACTTAAAGATGCAAACACATATCTTCTCCGTTTTAATCAGTTTCATGATATTGTATTTCTCAAAAAGTGGTTATTTCAAGGCAAAAACAATGTATCAAGAACTGAAGGGGAGTAAATCATTTATAAAATGATCTTTCACTGCTAAAATATGTAGTTTGTAATCATAATCCATTCACAAAATGAGGATTTTTTAAGAAACATATTTCAAAAATCATCAATTTTGAAAAATTCAAGTGTGAAAAAATAGCAAGAAATTAACTATCTCTTAAATAAGTTCTTTAATTAGACATTTATTCAAGGGAGAGTTATGAAATTCTTGATTTTTAAAATCTTCTCATGTGTGTTCTTCAAAACTGCAAAATTAACTATCTCTCAATAAGTTTTTTAATTAGATATTTTATTGAGGGGGAGTTATAAATTTTTCTGTCACTTCATCACCAGAAAATTAAAATGTGTTCTCAAAAGCAAAAATAACTTCTTTTTGAACTAAATATTTATCAAAATGAAAGAAATTTCAAATGAATATTTGTTTGAGGGGGAGTTATGAAATTTCTTGGTAAAAACGGGAACTAAACTGCAAAATGCAAAAGATAGTTTCGTATGGGCTATTAAGGTTTACGAAAGTAAGTAGAGGGACTGAAAATGTCAAAATTTCAAAAGATAGTTTCGTAAGGGATACTAATGTTTACGAAAGAAAGTAGAGGGACTGAAAATGTCAAAAACGAAAAGTTATTTTCGTACGTATAAAAGGAACATGTTTCATACGTAACCTATTACTTTCATAAGTACACAGTAATAGATTTCGTAAATTCTTTGAAACGTTGAGCTTTCGTAACTTTGTAAACAACAATCCAAATTGTTCATTCAGTTCCTTGTGATACTCAAACGTAAGAAACGTGATATTCTTCGATTCCTTTTGTGCATAGGTTTCGTATAGATCTACGATTTCATGAAAAATAAAAAGTGTTTGTGATGATAAATTTATTGAGGAAAAACATAATTAAGTGTCTAAGAACATGTTTGGTATGAATTGATCACTAATAACATCATTTATAGACTAAAAATTGTGAGGTTTCGTAACCATGACGGTTTCGCAAACTTGATCTTATGCTTTCAGACATAAAAAATGGATTTGAATTGTGAATAAAATGATAATAATTAGCTGAATATCACGACAAGTCTTTCGGATTATAATTTGCATTGACAACTATGTTTTACAAAAGTGTTGGATTCAGGTTTCGGTTTCGTAAGGGTTTATTAAATGGTTTCGTAAATCTTAATTGGGCCAGTCACAAATGGTTTCGTAAAGGTTATTGGGCCAAAGATGAAAGGTTTCATAAATGACATATTGGGCCAATAAATGGGTTTCGTAAATGTAATTTGGCCAAATGATTAAATGGGTTTCGTAAAACAAAATTGGGCCTTTCAGTTTGGGTTTCGGATACCTGTTTTGGGTTTTGAAAAACAACTTTATTGGGGTAAATTTTTCACGGATACTCAAGTGGGCATAATTGCTAAACACAATGGCATTTTTACAAAAATCAATGATAAATTCAGTTATAAATTCATATTTTTATATTGATAAATGGGTCAAATGGTGAAGATTGTGTTCGGTTACGACCGTTTCTTGAATATTCATTTTTAGTTTAGTTTTAAATCTAGTAGTACTTATTCGAGTTTAAAAATTAGTCTCGTTTGCTTATTTGATTTTCGATAGCTTAGTTAATTGTGATTTATAGTTTAGAACTCGGTTTTAAAAAAATTAATCTAGTGCTTGATCGATGTTCGTTTGAGATAAGCTGTTTAGTTTTAGCTTGTCATTGATGTGGCTTATTCGATTTAGTCTTTTGATTTGTAAAGTTCCATTAAACTGGTTTTAAAAACTCGAAATTCATTTGGGTCTGCGTATGGTTTATTGAATGAGCTGTTGGGCCAAGTTTGATTGTTTGGGCCATGTTTGGATTGGACCTAGTATTAAGCAAATAGTAGTAGTGAAATTTCAAATTGTATAAAGCTGTTATAGTTTTTAACAAGTTTATTGATTTGTGTTTCGACTTTGGTACCGGTCAACTCATGAGGCGCGGAGCTTAAGGGTTTATTTAGCTAGACCGAATTTTATTATTTGTTTTAGCTAAATAAATCGGATGGTTATCGTTTATTTGCGGGTTTTCAATTCGGTTCAATTTTCTATCCTTTTTCAATACATTAGTGTAGCTTTAGTATAAAAATATTTTGCTTTGCTTATTTGATTATGATGAGTAGCGAGTAATTTAATTTGTGCTTGTTAAGTGAAACTGTGAATTGGGATTTAAGTGTGGATTTAAAAAAGGTTTAATTAATAATTTTGGATTATTTAGATTTATAGTTTGAATGCTTCGAAGGGCAAAAGCCGGAGAAATAGTCAAACTACACATCTAGTAATTAATATCTTTTCAAGAGGTTTTTATCAAAATGAACCAATGTTGTGAGATAAAATTCTTTTCTAAGGGAATTAATTTGTTAATAAACCTAAATTCACACTTAATGAACTTTTCACATCACTTAGCAAGCATATTAGTCATTTATTTATTTTTAAGCATATTTGTCATTGATATATTTTAGATTAATTTTAGTTTAATCTTGTAGTTTTAAATCATAGAATTAATATTAGTTTAATTTTTGGTATAAAAATAGTTTAAAACCAAATCCAAAAACTTGAATGACAATCAAGCTCGATTTATAACTTGAACGTAGATTTCCATTCACCTCTCACCGAGGAAAACGATACCCGTGTTGATTACTTTTTATTCTTTCCTAAGAATAATTTGCATGATACTTAGCTTGCGTATACGTATATGTATTTTATAAATATATATATTATATATCTGAGGGTTTATTTGATGCGTTGAAAAACGACAAATATCAGTTCTCAAAAGCAAAAAATGACTTCTTTTTAAACAAAACCTTTATTCAAAGGAAAGAAATTTCAAATGACTATTTGTTCAAGGGGGAGTTATAAATTTTTTATGGTAAATAGAGGGAACGTAACTGCAAAATATTTCAAAAAAAATTGTTGTGAAAATAGGTCTAACTCCAGGGGGAGTTATGAATTTTTTTTTTTGGGGTATTAAAGTCTACGAAAGAAAGTAGAGGGACTGAAAATTCCAAAATGCAAAAGGATAGTTTCGTATAGGCTAATAATGTTTACGAAAGTAAGTAGAAGGACTGAAAATGTCAAAAATGCAAAGTTATTTTCATAAATATAAAAGGAATAGGGTTCATACGTAAGCTATTACTTTCGTACGCAACTAAAAGAGCTTTCGTAAATCCTTTGCAATTCTGAGCTTTCGTAAATCCTTTCCAATTTTGAGCTTTCGTAACTATGATAACTACGATCCAAATCATTTTTTCAATTCTTAGTGATAATCAAACGTAAGAAACGTGATCTTCTTCGATTCTTTTTGTGCATAACTGATTTAATTAAGTGATTGATTGGTTTCGTATAGATCTAGGGTTTCGTAAAAATGAAAGTGTTTGATATTATAAATTGATTGAGGCAAAACATAGTTAAGTGTCTTAGACTATGATTTGTGTGAATAGATCACTAATAACATCATTTATGGACTAAAAATCATGAGGTTTCGTAACCATGATGGCTTCGTAAACTTGAAATTTTGCTTTCAAACATAAGAATGGGCTTGAACTGTGAATAAGATGATAATAATAATCTCAAAATCAGGATAAATCTTCCAGATTATCATTTGCTTTAATAATTACAGTATGTTTTTACGAAAGTGTTGGGTTCAGGTTTTGGTTTCGTAAGGGTTTAATAAATGGGTTTCGTATAACAAAATTGGGCTTTTTAGTTTGGGTTTCGGAAAATGACTTTGATGGGCTAAATTTTTACGAATACTCAAGTGGGCTTAATTGCTAAACAAAATGGCATTTTACAAAAACTAATGACAAGTTTAGTTATAAAATCATAATTTTATATATTGATAGATGGGCCAAATGGTGAAGATTGTGTCCAGTTACGACAGTTTTCTGAATTTAGCAGGATGAGGATTGAGCAATCTACTGACCATCCAAATATCGTATATAAGAATATGTTTTTCATAGCTAAATTTCTCATTTAGTGATCAATGATTCAAATGATTTGAGAAAAATAAATGAATAAAAATGGTGATTAAACTGTTTGTGATCATAGATTCTCATGTCTCAACAAAGGCAAAATTCAAAGTTTTAAAAATAATGTTTTAAAACCCGTTCAAAAATGGTTTATGACTAACTATTATACTCAATTGTATAAATGGTCTAAGTCATGTCCGGTTTCGGCCGTCTTCTGCACTGAACAGAATGAGGAATGAGTGGCTTAGTGACCATCCAATTGTTGTTACACTAGTTTGGTTATATAATCATATTTTTTCAAACATCTTTGGCAAACTTGTGATTTTGGAAATGTTATCTCATATTTCTATCAGAAAGCTGTATCTATGTGTCAGAAAGTGGCACTTTTTACTAAAAGGATTTTTTTATTAAGGAATATAATGTTATACTCTTAGATTTCTTAAAACATCAATGGTGTCACAACACGTGTTTTTTGCCAAATTGGTATTTTTCAAAATTAGAGTATATTTTTATTATTCTTGAAGGGGTATATTTCCAATATACTTTTTGGTGAGGAAAACTCAAAATAGAAAAAGAGTTCATATCCATACGCGAAAATTAGATCATGAGTATGCTCGAAAATGAATTTGTCAGAGCATACAAAATAAGATCAAAAGAAAAAGACGAATAAAGCGTATGGCATGTGCCCGAAAAAGCAAGAATTGGCACATGAGAAAGAAAATGACCAAAATATGCTCAAAAAGAATTGTCAAAGCATATAAAAACAGACAGAGTAGAAAGAGACAAAATTGTTATATAAAGGTGTATTTCATAAACTTTATCTTATTTCATTAATCACTTCATGTTATTATACAGTATTTCACATGGCTTAACAAATCATTCCAGCTGCTCAACTCGTCCCTAAATTTCAAAGCATTGGGAGATGCAACAACTATGCTGTGCTCCAAAGTATCCCATGCTCACCAGAATGCAAGATTGTGAGACAGATTTTACTTGATCATCCATTGAGTTATGCTCTTACTGCTACTGCTGATGTCCAGTTGTGTATTTACAACAATTTTGGCAAATAGTCTGATGCGGTTGTCGTTAGACTTCAACAAGAAGTTTTACAAATCCCTAGAGCACTTAACCGTTGTAGTGTAGTAAGGCAAGACTCGGGGGGTTGTTATCGTTCTTTAGGGGAATAGGATGGGAAGGCTCGAACAGAATTTAACAGAGGTATAAAAGGTAAAGAGAAGATTCTTTTTGTATTTTTTTTTTTTTTATAAAAGCAGGTAAATATCATAGTTTGAGAGGTTGGTTGGTTTAAGCTAATCAAACTAATTATAAATCTAAACTACTTTGGTGATAACTATATGGTAAACAAACGTATTTACTTAATCATGCATTACTCCTTATTATGTTTCTCCAAATTATGTTGCATTATCACCCTTGTAATGATCTGTGTAAGTATTTCCTAAGTCATGAACGAATTACATGAACCCGTCGTCTATGTAATATTCCGTTAAGACAACGCACAAGTAAGGTAGTATGAAGACTATTACAAGGCCCTTAAGAGTACATTACATGCATTTAAAACACTTAAGAGGGATCAACCATACTAGGGGTTAGGTAGTATGAAGACTATTACTAATGGTATCCTTTCTACACACTCGTGTTTCCCTAGACATCTATGCCAATTTAATATCTTATGCCTAGTTTTCTACAGCCTAACGCGCACATCCATTACAAGAAGAAACATAATAAAGATCTACATAATAAGTTTCATGCAATCATAAGTAAATACTAATGGATCTAACCAAACATATTATAAGGAAGTAAAGAACATCAATCAATCAAACAACACATAGACATATTAAATGATAAAAGATAAAGGATCTCACTTGATTAGAACATGAGTTAATGGCAGATACAAGAGGGTTTTGACACCCTAAAAATGGCCTAAGTAGCAGCCAAATTCGTCTTAGGGTTCGGATCCTAAAAGTTACACACTTAAAAACCCTAAAAAATGTGTGTATATATAGAAAAAGAAGTCGCGACGGCGTCGCAAGTTTTCTGACGCCGTCGCTTCGCCGAATCTTCTAGGGTTTCTTTTGAGGCGGCTATGTTCTAACGTCGTCGTGAGTGTCCTGACACCATCGCTTGTAAGATATGACGGTGTCGCTAAGAATTGTGAAGCTGTCTCCAGGCACTATGCACAACTCTTTAAGAGACCTCGGTGTAGAGTCGTAGTCTTATCTGTTTCTTCTCTAATTGAGCCCAAGTCACATGTATTTCCTCCAAAAGCCATCCAAATGATAAAAACACAAAAACAAACGATTAAGCACATAATCTGGGCATATTTGCATGATTTAGGGGGTTAAATGACCCCGAAAAAGTGTATAAAATGACACCTCATCAAATACCCCTACACTTGGGATTTGCTTGTCCTCAAGCAAATGGGCTTTTCTATTTAGACAATACCAATATTGGGGGCATTTAACCTACTCTTTAAAAGTAGTTTACGACACAACCTTCTATACCTCGTAATTAAAAGCACGAAAAGTATATACTAGCACCTCACATAAGTGTTTAGATTCTCTCTTTCTCTCGGGTGTATAATGAATTATAACAATATGGGAAATAGGATAATTAACACTCATTACCTGTCATAGCATACAAATTACCATAGGCCTTGGTAAAGATCAAACTCCACACTAGGTCGTCCAGTACTAGAAATTACTATCAAAGAGGGCTTTAAAAGGTTGTGATGTGTAGGGTGTAGGTTAAACAACAACAGTAACGGATGGTAGATACACGGGCGATGATAAGTTAATTAACTAAAAGAATACATGCTGAGGCGTTGCTAAGCCAAGACTCGACTACTCTACGGATGGACAACGAACTAAAACATACAAACTCTACATCAATCTCTTTTCTTTTTCTTTTTTGTTTTTCTCTATTTTTTTAATGATAAAAAATAATACATGACTTGGGGTTTATAACCCACCCCTACACTTGAGTTTTTGCTAACTCATTACAATTTACTAATCTAATGATCCGAATTGAAAGGATCAACAAACATGGAGCATATTGAGCTCTATTAGGGGTAACATGTGACTTCTTCCCTAATTCTTCATAAGATAAAAACTATCATGATTCCCAATCATCTCAAAACTGCATTTACAAGGATAAATGACTCGAATTAACAACTATGTACTCCTGAAATAATTAACTGGGTTTACAATAATGTACTAAAAGCGAGTACATATAAGGTAGGCTAAGGCGATTTGGGTGTAACAATTGGTTCAAGGATGACAATGCTCTTCATTAATAATCTAGAATCCACCAGAAAATTACGAGAACCGTGAAAAGGATAGGCTCGGAGGGGTGTACTAGGGGTATCCTGCACTAAAAACGAGTGCATGGAAAGGGTGTGGGATAGTTATATGATCGAGGTGACCATCATAACAATTACAGGTTTAAAACATGGGTTATCCTAGTGCCTCTTATCATTTAGCAAATCATAATTCTCGCTATGCGGTCTCGAGGTGCATCACAAAAACAAGTTCTAGAATTTAATACACTACCGGTACATTCATATAATTTTAAACCGATACCAATGCTCCAGAAAAGGCAACGAAACCACATATACACATCCATAATAATGGAATAAATACACATGATTGCTCACTCCTTAACTCGAGAAAGCTAAAGGTAAAATTATCTTCGGTATCAAAAATGGATACCTGAATTCCTGTAGATCTAAAGGCGAGCTTCACATTTTTTGGTGGAATTTGAAGGTTTTTGTGCTAGTCATATAAATTCCTATCCATGAGACGCTAATAACACTCGGTTTTCGTCGGTATGTGTCATAATTTTTTTTAGATTTTGGTTAAAATTACCATTTATGCTATGTTTTGATATATTACTCATCATTTTACGGACAAAGCAAATGGAAATTGAAGGAATAGTTTTTAAGGCTTATTTCCCCTACACTTAAGTTGAACATTGTCCCTGATAACGCTCCAAATATACATAAAATATCCCTCAAAAATATGTGAAATATATATGTTAACGCATGAAATATTGCAAGTTTGGTTGTTTGTTGGTACAATAATTGTTTCAGGACCAAGAATGACAAGAAGGACCAAAAGTGTCAAAGAAATCTGTTAAAAGTACTAACGATCATTAAAGGAAGAATCTAGAAGAGAAATAAATGAAGAATTAATGAAAAATGCCAATGCGCGGCGCACTTACCCCAAGTACGACGTACTTCATGGCGGGATAAATGCAATTTAATTGCACACCAAGTACGGCGTACAATTATATTTGTGCGGCGCACTTCTCCTGCAGTTACAACAAAATGATTATGATTGATATAAATGAGAGACCTTCTATATACCAACTGAGACCCTAATCTTGTGCTATAAATAAAGCATGAATTTTAGTGTTTTATCATCCTATTTTCTTACAATCATCTTCCAATAATCATTAGAGTTCTTAGGGAAGTTTTCTAGCAAGTTAGAAGTTGTTCTTGGGAGACTTGAAGTATTCTCTGAATCTTCATAGTTTCCAGGTTATAATCACGCCAGAGGTACGAAATTCAGGCCAAAGGTGGTGGAGGAGTAATCTTGCTAGTAGAAATTCCGGTTAACTAATGTTTGGATCGAAGAAGTTCTTGTAATAAACCATACCATTTGCTTATGGAATCGGTATAAACACGTTATTCCCTTTGATTATCATTTTTCCGAATCTATGATGATTGTTATGTGTTTTGTTGCTATGAATATGGAGTAGTAACTTATATTTATTTGGGCTATCATGATCGATGTTATGAACAAGTTTTGACATAATGCTTATGAATGTGATGATAATGAATTCGATGTTTAAATATCCGATAACTTGTTGATGGTTGATTATTCATACTTGTTAGAGATAGGTCGAAAGACTCCATTAATATGTCTATATGTCGCATTGTTTGTCTATGGCAATTCGATACTAGTTTTGTAAGAATTAACTAGTAAAATGTTTATCAACCCGGAAATGAAGATGTTTAACACTTGGTCATATGTCTAACGAACTTGATTAAAGGAAATTATCATTATCATATTCATACTTGAATCAATCTTAATGCGTTTTATATATTGAAGATTAAAGGCCGAAAGGATTCTCTAATATATGAAATAGTTAATTATATGAATGATTACCCATATTTTCATGCTTTTATGCTTAAATTCATGTTTGCTTGATTGTTTGCTTGTTCATGATCATTGCTCTAAGTCCAAATAAATATTACTTTTAAATCTTGAAATACTTTGAAATCTGTAGATCGTGACAGTCTATAAGATAAACCTTTTCGTAATATAATCGAACCATTTAAGAATTACTAATCCCATGGAACGACCTGGTCTTACCCTTAACCTATACCATAAACGGGGTTTTATACTTTACCCGTGTGTTAGTTGGAAATTGGATAAAACTAGAACTATAAATTTAAAGCTTTTATAACACATCAAAGTTTTTGGTGCCGCTGCCGGGGATTGAAATCATTCTTGAATTAGTCATCATTGTGTTACAAACCAAATTTAAAAATCGACGTACAGTTCTCTGGCAAACTAAACTAATTTTTTACAGAAAGTGCGTCGTACATAACCATTGTGCGCCGGTTTTTTCTGCAATTATAGAATGTACGCCGTACCTATACCAAGTACGCCGCACTTCCTGCACCTTTCACAAATAGAACCAGTTTTCAAAAAAGAAGAAGAAGAAGACCATCAAAACCAAAACCTCATAAACTGTAATTTGACCATTTAAAAATTGTGGAATTTATTCCTAATATTCTTAATTGTCAAAATCTTGTATATTCGTATTTTGTACATTAAAATGGGAAAGAATCAAAAAGACTACTTCATAGCTTATTTGTTTGGATTTCTGAATACCTACATGTATTTCTTAATTGTTAAATGTTGCTTATTTGACTTTGACTGACTGCAAGATGGAAATAAAAATGAAAACTTTAAAAGGCTTAAAGAGACTTATAAAAATTATATGATAATTGACGTGCTTAAAAACCTAAAATTTGCTCTGTTTAACAAATATTTCAGAAATAATAAAGATAAGAATACTAAAATAAAAAATTTTAAAAATTTAAAAACTGAAAGTTTTAAAAGTACGGCGCACTTACCCCTAAGTGCGCCGGTTTTTCTGAAAAATCACAAAGGTCCCCAATGTTCTTAAAAGTACCCGTAAAACGAATAAAGGGAAAAGAAAACAAGTAAAAAAAAACTAGTATTCCCCTGGTTTGCTCAATAATCGAGAAGAAACATGCGATAACTGGTTAAATTGTCCTCCAAGAATCATCCTCTTGAAACTTCCTAAGAACTTCCGGGTTTCTTCTCATCAAATATAACCTTTAAATTAAAGACAAAGACAACTACACTTGCGTAAAATCGGCGGGGTAATAATATATACAACGAAACTTTTCGGGTTGACTCTATGAAAGCAGTAAAGATGGGATGAATGTGATGATATAATCGAGGTTTCTGCACACTTATAAGAAAATTACAAATTTTGGATATTATACAAATCATTTTTCAAAAATAATAGAAATTTTTTGAATTTTCACAGGTTTGGAGGCGTGACGCTGTCAAGAAAATTCCTAATGCCGTCTCCAGACACTGTGAAAATTTCACATTCGTTTTTCTTGAAAATTTTCCTGCATGCAACTCTATTAGTTATTTCCTGTAGAAAATACTGCATAAAACCTTGATTAATCATTACAATCATATGACTCGAAACTAACGTGAATTAATCTAAACATTTAATTTTATATGTTTGAAATGGTTATGATAAACCGGATATTTTCTCCTACACTTATTTGATGCAAAATACCTTTGATTGCAATTAAGACGAAGTTAAAGACAAAGCAAAGCATGATTGCAAAATTATTTTCAAACAACTAAAACAAACAATAAAGAATTAAAACACACGACACACCTAAAATGCAAGAAATTTAAAAGATTAGGTAATTGAGATACGCCCGAGTTGCCTCTTGAGAAGCGTTTGTTTTTGTTCGAGTCTCGAGCCTGACTCTACCCTTATTTAACAGATAAAGGGGATGGTTTCCCTATACTTAAGGTCAAGTGCGGGTGATAGTAACGGTACACACCTTTGTGGTAAGAATGAGCTATATGTTGAAAAAGTGGTTGTTAAATTATATGCTCCAATTGGCGTGTATCTTTAATCCTAACCTTCTCTATTTATTTTGGCCTAACAGGTAAATTAAGTCCTCTTCCTAAAAAAGAAACTTCTTTAGATTCTAATTCCCAATCATCTTCTATCGTCTCCAAATTTAAAAATTCAACACCTAGGGATCCACTTTGTCCTAATAAACCTGGTTTAAATACATATGAATGGTCAATGATTCTACTTCCTTCATCCTAAAACTATCCGGGCTAAGTGGTTTTATGGGTGGTTTGAGGCCTCTTTCGTGTCCTACATATACTTCTAAGGATGGGAAACTAAAAAAGGGTTGTGGTTGAGGCTCCGGTTCATCAAAACTAGGAATTTCTCTAGAACTAAGAGGGATGTTATGATTACAAGTATTCAAGCCTAAATCCTCTAGCGGTGTTTCGTCTAAAGGTTCTACCTCAATCGAGAGTCCTATAATCTCTTCTACTTCATCCGGGTAAGTCACGGGCGGTGTGTTTTCCTCAAATGATGGGAGGACTTGTGGGGTAATTTGTGGGTTTGGATTTTCCACCTTATCCCATGTTATACCCCTACGTATCTCAACCCAAACCTTCTTATTTCCAAACAATCTTTCTGCTTGAGCCTTCAAATTTGCTAATTCTTGTTCAAAAATAATGTTTGATGGGTTGTCCCATTCTTTTTGGCCTTGGGCTAAATTCTCAATGGCTTCCCATGCTTCTTTACCACTTAATTCCCTAAGGTTCCCGTCTGCTGTAAAGTCAATATCCATTCGAGTATAGTTATCAACATGATCATAAAATAATTAAGTAAGGGACCATAAATCGAGGCCATGATGAGGGACTATTTAGATTAAGTTTTTAAAACAAGTCCACGTATCATAGATATATTCATATTGATGTTGTTGGAACATCAAGGTATATCTTTGGAATGGGAAGGTTGTGTTTCGTGGTGGGTTTGAAAGGGTATGGTTAGTGGTCTTTCATACATCATGATGGTGATGAAAGAGTGATTTACAAAACAAAGGGAACAAGGAAAATATAGACTACGAGAAAGCTAATTGACAAGAATTAAAATCTTACTTGATAGGAATCTTGTGAGTAGACCTAATCTAGATAGAATCCGAAACCTACGCTATTCCTCGAAAGCGGCGCCAAAAACTTGATGTGGTTGTCGTTAGACTTCAACAAGAAGTTTTACAACTCCCTAGGCATAGCACCTAACCGTTGTAGTGTAGTAAGGCAAAACTCGGGGGGTTGTTATCGTTCTATAGGGGAATAGGTTGGGAATGCTCGAACAGAATCTTACAGAGGTCTAAAGGGTTGAGACAAGATATTTTTTGTATTTTTATATTTTTATAAAAGTAGGTAAATATCATAGTTTGCGAGGTTGGTTGGTTTTAGCTAATTAAACTAATTATAAATCTAAACTACTCTGCTGAGAACTATATGGTAAACGAACATATTTACTTAATCATGCATTACTCCTTATTATGTTTCTCCAAATTATGTTGCCTTGTCACCCTAGCAATGATCTGTGTAAGTATTTCCTAAGTCATGAACGAATTACACGAACCTGCCGTCTATGTAATATTTCATTATGGCAACGCACAAGTAAGGTAGTATGAAGACTATTACAAGGCCCTAAGAGTACATTACATGCATAAACACTTAAGAGGGATCAGCCATATTAGGGGTAAGGTAGTATGAAGACTGTTACTGATGGTATCCTTTCTACACACTCGCGTTTCCCTAGACGTCTATGCCAATTTAATATCTTATGGATAGTTTTCTAAAGCCTAACGTGCACATCCATCACAAGAAGCAACATAATAAATATGTACATAATAGTTTCATCAATATACTTAAATTTAAGGATTCTAGGAACATACTTATAAGAAGTAACGAAAACATGAATCAATAAACAAAACATACACATATTGAATGATAAAGATAAAGGATTCTCACTTGATTAGAAATGAGTAATAGGCTATTTAAGAGGATTTTGACCCTAAAAAGGCCTAAAGTAGCAGCAAATTTCAGTCTTTTTAAAACTAGGGTTTGATCAAAGTTACACAATAAAACCATAAAAACTGTGGGGCTATACTATATAGAAAACGATTGTTTGCAATTTAGCGTCGCAATGGTTTTGAGCCCCCCGTGTTTAGCTTCGCTGTGAATATCTAGGGTTTCTTTTGAGGCGGCTACTATTTCTCCGATGCGTCGTGAGTGTACTGACGTCATGCTTGGAAGATTATGACGGTGTCGTTGAATTGCGACGCTACTCCAGGCACTGTGACAATCTCTTCAAGAGACTTCGGTATAGGATTCGTTTAGTGCTTGTTCGATTCGCTGTATCCTTCAAATTGAGCCCAACGCTCACTACGCGCGCGCATTTCCTCCAAAATCCATAAATGCGCTAATAAACAAACTAAACACCTGCTGCGTACTAGATCACTCTCTCTCGCGCAGGCATATTTGATTGATTTAGGAGGGATTATAATAAGTCTGGGAACTCTTCTCTGCTCTCGTCTCTCTCTGGCACACTCACCTCACTCACGCACATAGTCAACAATACGGCACCTCGCTCGCTCTCCGCTCGGCTCACCCTCTCTCAAGTTGACGCGCTCGCGTCTCTCGCGCACTCGCTCGCATGAATTTACATGTTGTATGTTTCGTGTAATTTTATTTTGCCGAAGTGGAAACTCTAGATAATCCATTCATTGCACCAGTAACAATCAAAACTATTGAGTCTTTCATGCAGACGATTGGTTATCAAGGTGTAGTTGATAAAGTAAGTGCTTTCTACACAAAGTTTCTTGCTCAACCATGGCAAACCATGTTTAAGGTGTTCAACTGTTGCTTAACTACCCGGACATCTGGGCATGATCAAACAAAAATCAACATACTTCAACTATTTCATGTTGTGGTAAATCATAAAAATGTTGATTATGCTGCTCTTCTATGGTGGGATTTACTTAACTATGTATTTCAGAAGAAGGATGTCATTCAGTATCCTCGCTTCACCAAGCTTATAATTGTTGATTTAATGAATAAATATTCATCCATTCCTCAAATACTTGACAAGGATTATCATTCCATCAAGGATGATATTCCGTTGGTAAGTGTATACTTAATAGGAAATGTGCTATTTCGAGGGATGCTAATACCGAATGCATTCTTAACTGATAAAATTCGTGCCACTGATGATTATAAGAAGTATAAGACAGTGTTTGTTAGGGTAGAAGTTCTAACGATTCAACCACAACCGGTTGTATCTACCTAAGGAACACATAGGACTACACCTAGAGTCCATAGGACACCTACCCTTACTGTTGCTTGTCCTCATGGGAAGAAGAGAAATCAAAGTGTTTGGGAAACAAGTTTACCAAGAAAATCGCTCAAAGTTACCATCAAACAAAAGAAGCAGAGCACAACTCTAATTCTACCTCCTAGCGATGACAGAGAACGGGATGAAATTACTGAGGCAGCTCTTTTAAGTCTCACCTTGCACAAACTGCTTTAGCTGCTAAAGCATAAGAAAATGTTGCTAAAGTACAAGAGAACTTGGCGGAGGAGGAAATTAAAAAGATGGTTGAAGGTGAAGAAGATGAAGAATCGTATGCAAGTGAATTTTCTGATTTTATGTTTAATGATGATGATGATTCTGGTACTAGGATAGAGCCCGGGAGTCAAAAGGAAAACCTAGAAGTTGTTGATGATGATGATGTTACTAAAAAGAAAGATGATAAGAAGGATGAAGATGAAGAGAAAGATGACGATGTTGAGAAAATGGGTGATGATGTTGAGGAGAAAGACAATGCTGATCATACTAATCAAACATTGGTCGGAACTCATGCGACGGGTAGTATGGAGACTAATAATAAGCAGATGCAGACACCAATTCCTACACCAAATTGATCCCCTAGGAAAGATTTATCTTCTGATAAGACAATTTCTTAGGAATTGACGGTAATTGTATCACCAACAGCTACTACCATATCCAAATCCAAAAGCAAGAGAGGATTCACTTCAAACAAGACAAATATTCTTCCAGGAAGCATTGTTGGCATGTATAGGCGACGTGGTCAAATTCGCAACCATATTAAAACAAAATTTATGACTCGTGAATTTTTTATAGGCAAGATTCGAGAAGTTCTTGATCATTACAACAATGTTGTGCCTGAGCTTACATTTGCAAAAACAACTGAGATGATCAAATAAGAAATGCCCAAACTGGTACATCTTGCAGTTACAAAGGATCGAGAAACTACTCCTATAAATGTACCAGAGTTGATTTTAAGAGAATTTGTCACTCATGCATCAAAAATGATTGAAGAATTATTTCACAAACACATGCAAAATACCACTCTTAAACTGTACCTTACAATAAGCTTGTCAATTGTTGAAGTATCAACTGCTGATCTTCAACATCAATTATATTTGAAAATGAAGTCAAAGCCAAAAGATCAAGCAACTAATCCTGAATTATAGGAAATCTTGAAAACAAAGTTTGAAAAGGAATAAGTTTCTACTAGTTTTTATTCTTACAGAATTTTCGCATATCATGATGAACATCATTAGGATGTTTATAACACCCCGTGTTTTGGGACAATGTACGACGTTAATAAAGTCACCATTTATTTTTAGTATTGTACGCGTTTGTTTTTAATGGGAATCGTTACGTTAAATTGCGTAAGCTAAAAAAATGACCAGTTAACGTAAACGAGCACCAAACAATAGTTTACGTCAAACAAGTGTTAAATAAATATTACGAAGATAATTTATAACTTTTCGTATTTTCTTAAGATATTTTTCTAGATATTTTTCTAGATATTTCTTTAGATATTTATCTAAAATATC